>CM031571.1:13900918-14203337 GCA_018467065.1 Ephestia elutella | reverse complement strand
TGTTATATTTTTATACTGTATTAAATAAATAAATAAATAAAAAAAAAAAATGAAAGGTAATTCCGCTGTTCGTCATATCTGTGTGACTTCTACACCACTTTACGACACAAGATAGCATATTTTTGCTAATTAAACTTGCGAAATTACTCGATGATACGTACAATTGACACTTATGCGTTAGGTACAAGTACAACCGTTGAACTCGCTGCGCCACGGCGAACTGAGGCGAAGTGAGGTGGCTATTTTACGCCCCGCCCACCAAGGTTGCTATTGCGTGGAACCATTTTTTTGGCGTTGTTAGAGTTCTATGGTATATTAGTTCGTTGATTTTAGTATTCATCCAGGCATCATGAATCTTTACTAGTACTTGTATAAATTCCAATATAAAACGGACCACACGAACCTTCGCGGTTCTCCGGTCGTCAGTGTTATCCATTTGATTTTCGATGATCAAGATTTAGCATTCCCAGATGCGGTGGATATGTCGCAGTCGGATTGTATAATCCGCCGTATTACATTACGGCTAGTCGTTTTACAAAACAGCGCCGTTTTGTAATACGGCGGTTCAACGATTGTGAAGTCATCTACAAAGAAATGTTGTCGGTTGGGATTAGGTGAAGAGCCGAAAGAGTACTTTGCCTTATGCTCTTTGCTGTTAAAACGCAGCTCGGCCTACGGCCTCGCTGGCGGCGCAAGCTCGGCCTTCGGCCTCGCTTGCCCCGGCTGGAGCAGGGGCTCGGCCTCCGGCCTCGCCTCGCCTCTCGGATCTCCTCGCCTCTCGAAAAAAAAAAACCTGTCTTTTATTTCAAAAAAAAGGAAGGGGGCGAAGGGCTCGGCCTACGGCCTCGCCATTTAGTTCGGCCTTCGGCCTCACACCCCCATTTTAATTAAAAAAAAAATGGGAAGGGGTGAAGGGCTCGGCCTGCAGCCTCGCCGCTTAGCTCGGCCTATGGCCTCACATCCCTTATTTTATTTCAAAAAAAGGAAGGGGGCGGAGGGTTCGGCCTACGGCCTCGCCATTTAGTTCGGCCTTCGGCCTCACACCCTCATTTTAATTTTAAAAAAATGGGCAGGGGTGAAGAGCTCGGCCTGCGGCCTCGCCGCTTAGCTCGGCCTATGGCCTCTCATCCCTTAATTTATTTTAAAAAAAAGGAAGGGGGCGAAGGGCTCGGCCTACGGCCTCGCCATTTAGTTCGGCCTTCGGCCTCACACCCCCATTTTAATAAAAAAAGGGAAGGGGTGAAAGGCTCGGCCTGCGGCCTCGCCGCTCAGCTCGGCCTGCGGCCTCACATCCCTTATTTTATTTTTTAAAAATGAAGGGGAGGGAGAGCTCGGCCTTCGGCCTCGCTCCTGCCCCCCCAGCCCTCGATTTAACCGCAGCTCGGCCTCCGGCCTCGCTTGCCGCGGAGCCTCGGCTCCCCGTCTGGTGACTTGGCTGGCCCATACAAAACTCGACGAAAAAAATTTCGAAAAAAAAAAACCTGTCAGTTTGGGGGTCCCACGGTCTCAACATAAAAAATTGTCTATGACGGTAAAAGTCTACCAGTCCGTTTTCCCTCCAAAAATCCCCAATTAAATTAAAAATTAAAAAAACCATAGACTACCGCCGGCTGTGGTCGTTGCCCAGGGTCCTCTATGACATTTGGTCGAGCACCCCCCACTTATCTATTATGGTTTCCGCGGGCAGTACCCCCTATCAGTCCGGAACTGCTCCAAGTTCCACTTTCTTATTTTTCCCGGTGCCTCCTCACCCCCCTCCACACTTCCCCATCATTACTTTTTCCCAGTTGTGAGTTCCGTAGAACAAACTAATTATGTCAGTGAGTCAGTGAGTGGTATTGTAGCTTTATATATATAGGCCAAAATGGTTGTTCCCGAATATAGGGGAACCAACCAGCTGGAAGCTCGGCCTTCGGCCTCGCTTCCAGCTTGGTTGGTTCGAACTAGCTAGCAGTTTTTAATAACTATTTTTGTTTAAACAACAACCGTTATAGTTTCTGGAAACCCAGCAAGCAATTGGTTATAATATAACCGGAGCACGCTTAAAAACGTGGTCTTTAGAATTACACAGTTAATTAATTTTTAATCAAAACCCATAGCCGTCGCAGCGGGCGGGAAGATTGAGTTTCCTTAGGATTTTATGAAACTTCATCTACTTCATGCCTTTATTCTCTCCTTTGATCAGGTTTCACGACGTTATACGTGCTGCGACTAAATTGATTTACATTTTGCATGAACGGCAGCGACATTATCGGTGTTTCTAAACGAGATATTATTAGGCATCAATAGTGAACTTTGAAGCGGTCGTTAAAGTAAAGGTCCCAGGTTCAACTACTTGAGTTTGTAGTTATACCAACCTGACTCGTGAAGTATAGTTTTTATAGACCACCATTTGCTTCCGGAAAACATCAATCAATCTTGGAAAATATCTTTAGGAAACCTGTAGTCTTGGAAATGTCTCATGTACTACTTATCTTTGTATGTGTGTGTTTGTAGCAACAAATAAACGATTTATCTATCTAGTCCATTTGATGATTTAACAGCTGGTGTGTGAAATGGAGAAGGCAAATGGATGCCTCCATTTAGCTTTTCATAGTGGCGAAACCACTTTAGTAAGAACATTGCGCATTGGTAACAATGTCGTTGCGTTAATTTACAAAAGTCTGAATGTTACAGTCCACATTCCACTACAAGAGTATAACTCATAAATAGGAAGAAGCGAACATGATCTGTACCTCCATTTTTTGACCAACTGATTGTACCGTGCGACTCGGCCCGCGGGTCGAGTGAGCATTGGTCCGAGTCGCCGGGATCCTCTGTAAATACTCCATAGTGATGAGTCATAATGGGTAAGTTAAAGATAGGGTCAGTAAGTGGTGAAACTCACCTTTATACTTTGAAACCCTTGAAACACCACTTAGGTGTCTACGATAAAATGAAGCTTAACAAACCACCGGTCACTAAAGTTTAATGAATTGTCTAAGTTCTACAAGCCATACAGTTTTACAATCTTAGGGCCAATAAGGCCCCGTTGCACATAAAACAGAAATTAGCCCTGTCCCAATTACATTTGATTAACTAATTAGTCCGAAAATGAAGACGCTTCTCTCTTAAGAGGTTGAGTTAAATGAAAAGCTGACTTCATCTTTGATTAAATTTGGGGAGTTTAATCAAGTCGTAAAATGCAAAAGGAACATAATACGATATTTCTAGTATTGTACTTTATTTATTCCTACAGTAACGAATCGGATATGAAAATAATATGATACTATAAGAAAAGCACAGATTATACAACCGTCCAAAAAGTCACTAGGAAGACACAAGTTAGTAAGTAACATAGACATAGAAAATTTCAGTAAAATGAAAAAAAAATTCTAGCTCTATCCATACTAATATTATAAATGCGAAAGTTTGGATGTGAGTTTGTGAGTTTGTGAGTTTGTGAATTTGTGAGTTTGTGAGTTTGTGAGGATGTTTGTTACTCAATCACGCAAAATCTACTGGACGGATTTCGATGAAATTTGGTACAGAGGTAGATAATGACCTGGAATAGCACATAGGCTACTTTTTATCCCGGGAAAAAGCACTGTTCCCGTGGGAAATTCACGCGGGCGAAGCCGCGGGCAAAAGCGAGTGGTAAATAAATTATATGGAATTTTATGTATTTATAATTAACTTGCCACGCCCCGAGGCTTCGCTCCCGTGGGAATGTCGAGATATATTGCACCCTATATGCTATTCCCGGTATTTTTCTATCAGTATACTAATTTTCATCAAAATCCGTCCAGTAGGTTTTGCGTGATTGAGTAACAAACATCCTCACAAGCTCACAAACTCACATACAAACTTTCGCATTTATATTATTAGTAGGATTAATTTGCAGTATATTTAAATATTCAATTCAATACTATATAGCGAGTAAGTAACATGCGATTTTGTCACTAATATATACGTAATACCCACACCGCGAGTCTGTTAAAGTTTAATCAACGGCAAGAGCGTATGCGCCTGGAACACTGCACTGATTAACACATTGAACGAACAGTGAAATGAAACAGGTGTTCTAACTGCTAAACCCTGCGGTTTAATGGTTTCCTTTGTGTGTAAGAGGTTTTTAATAGTGTCAATGAGTTTTTTGATGATCTATTTCAAAACGCGGCGGCGGAAGATCATGGGACCAGTTAGGGAGGAGGGTGGCAGTTGGAAGATGAGAAGGAGTTAGAAGAACTAGTGGCGGAGCCCAATATTATGGGTAAAACCAAAGCAGCAAGGCTTCGATGGCTCGGCCACGTGGACAGTATGGAAGAGGATCGCTCAGCTTTAAGGGACGGCCAAGCGGGAAACACCTATCGGCCAGCCCAGATATCGCTGAAGGGATAAAGCAAAGAGCCAATTGGCAAGAAGTGACGCAGAACAGAAAAGAGTGCAAACTTCTGGTAACAAAGCCCATCCTCTATGGGCATCGAGCAACAAGGACTTCCGCGCGCAAGGAGTCCGTGTTGCTCTATGTCTATGGGTCGTCAAGAAATAGAAGTATTTCAAAGCAGTAGTAAAGATATTTCTTTCAACAGAAGCAGTCGATGGTCGACGAAAATTACAGTTAATCATATTGATCTACAGACTCAGCTGTACAGACCACGCCTAGGATTCGAACCTATGGCTTTTCGGACGAAAATCAAGCATACAGCAAACTGAGTCACCACAGCCTTAAATCTCAACAATCCGTAAAATGAATTAAAATGGAAGCCAGCATAAGTGCAGTTCCGGGTCGCGCCGCACTCAATGCAATGCGAGAAGCATTGTTGATTTATAATTGTTACGCTTTTAGATGCTATTGTTTAAGAAAATCATATTGAGATGTTTAAAGTTTCCTTAATGTTCGTGTAAAAAATGGAAACCTTTTTTTCAGTTTTCGTGTAGAAGTTTTCTGTCACTAAACAAAATACGCTGAAAATCAGTTCCACATGAATTATTAAATTAAAAAAATATCGGTTGAGTAACACATATATACTACTTATGGCATATATCCTACGATAGCAAAGCGATGGATTGCTCTTGGAGCAATATTAAAAATTAGACGTGAAAAAGTCGTGATAATTGACCGAGCGAGCGAAGCGACTCAGTTTCGACTAGCCGAAAATTCTTTTGTCTGTCCGGATGATCTCGCCTCAAAGTCAAAGTCAATTTTTTTTATTGAAACTTGGCCTTCAAAGAAGGCTCTTTTTCACGTCGATAACAAATTATTTAATCATAATATATTATGTCTCAAAGCTACAAACTACTAGCATTTCGGAACGACCACTGCTGAGAAGAAATGCCGTAAGAAACTCATGAAACAGTCTTCAGGTGTATGTATGTATCCGACAGATAACTCTCTTCTCCTATACTCGATATCCTATGTCTATACAAACTATTTACAACAGAAAACAGTAATTATCATTGCACAAAGCTTGAAATACAATACAACCCTCTACAAATTGATTCCGCAACCCCTCCTCATTATTCCTACATTTTTCTATTTTATGTTCAAATTGGCAGTTTAGCACTAGAACAAGTCAATCATAATATGTGTCAATCCACGGGAAATGGTACCTTATGGTCTTTGGCACTTACGACATTGTGATTATTATAAGCAAAGTAAACTCGTATGATTTCTTTTTCTAAGCTACATAAGCGACAACGACCATAAGGTATATTTTCCCATGGAATGACACATATATCTAGCGAGATGGATGCGGGCAGCGCAGGACCGGTCGTTATGGAAATCCTTGGGGGATGCCTTTGTCCAGCAATGGATGTCTTTTGGCTGAGAGAGAGACAGTAAAGTAAGTAAGTAAGTTTGGGGGAGGCCTTTGTCCAGCAGTGGACGTCTTTCGGCTGAGAGAGAGAGAGAGAGATAAGTACATATTCTGTACCAAAGAAATAGTGAGGCAGTATGAATTTCTTATAACAAGCAGAGTTTTGCAAAAATAAATCTCAATTAAGTACTTGATTTCGCTATTTATATCTACGCGGGCAAACGTGATGGGCGAATCGCGTTAGCTTATAACGTAAAATTTTTCCACTTTTACGCTTTACTTACTTAGATGATTGCTTCGGAATTTGACCTAATTGAGTTTAAGTATAATTTTTTTACCAGGTCCTGGAAAGTTTTTATTTTTGTGGAACTCAATGTTACGTTTTTTAGACGCGGTGGGACTTTATTTTATAATTATGTAGCGATGTAAATATATCTAAAAATAAGAATTTCATATTAATTGAAAAAGTGCCCTCCGTCACCATGATCCTGATCTTTGGTTATGTTGTTTGGTTACCGTCGGATGTGTCGGAAGATAATGTGTGAGGTCCAGTCTTGGAGATAAAAGCGACTTGACCAAAAATAACTGTTGTTTAATGAATAGGAATGCACTCCACGACGATTCCGTGGCAAGTGAAGAAGGTGGAGAAACGACGCTTCATTAGTAGCAGAGGCATCAGTTTAAATGTGTGAACCTCGCTTTTACACCCTCATTATTTTGTGTTCCTGTTGCTTTGATACACGTAAAATATTAGTTAATAAACTTACCTTAATACCTCGTTAGTTTTCCGCCATGTTACAGATAGTTCGCAATTATTGCCATAATTACAACACCGCGGGCCGCAAAACCAGCTGTTTGTTAACATAATTAACAAGTTACGCAGTCACGATCGTTCTAATTGCTGTTTATTTAGATTTTAAGCTTTGACTACCTTTGTGGTTTGGTAACATGCCATTTGTTTGACACTCCAGAACGCATGCATTTCAAAAACATTTCAAAAACTTAACTTTGCTGTTCGATTCCTAGGATTCACACTGCATCGAGCGCAAAAACGTTTGTAACACTTTTTTAGACTTCCAACAACATATTTACAACTTTATATTTATTTCTGTACAAGTACTACCCTGCTTTTTGCCAAATTTCATAATTTGAGGTCAACGGGAAGTACCCCATAGATTTTGATTGCTGTCTAAAATCGCAAAATACTTATGCAAAAAATCGCAACATTTACGGTAATATTATCTCCTGAACGTGTTGACGTATAATTTTGATTATTTTTTTGCTGAAAGAGACCGTGGATCCCTGTATTCGATATTAATTTCAACTTGATACCTTTAAGCGTTCCTGAGAAAAAAAAAGTTTGACAGACAGACGGACAACAAAGTGATCTTATAAGGGTTCCATTTTTGCCTTTTGAGGTGAGGAACCCTAAAAATATCCATTATTTGATAAATATGGTTTAAATGTATTCGTTGTTGTCCTATTTTACTTGTCACAAAGAAACTTACTGGCAAAGATTTAACTTATGGCTTACTAGTGTTTTAATTAACCCGTAAAAGTAATTAAAATATTTTGCATCATGATTTTTTTAATAAGTTAATTCCATTGATTATTCACCGACTATCTTCACATGAGTTAACAGTAATCTCTTTAAGCGTAGAAAAACAAATAAAAATTCGTACTAGTTTATTTGTGTAGTAGTAAAAGGTTTAAAAACCCATATACAATCAGTATAGCAGCCCTTGGTAAGCATTTGCAAACATATCACGAGGTTATCAATTTCGTTATAAATAACCTCACAAATATTTACAAGTATGTACTAAAGATATCCAATCATAACCAATTCTGACACCGAAATGGCTTTATAATGAAGTTTTACAGCGTCATTACATCCGGGAACTTCCGAGATTGACCGACAGCGACGACGCGTAAATCTTCAGTGGTTTTACTGCGACATAAATCTGACTACGAACATGGTGGCGTGTCGTGTCACACCGAAATATAGGTACGATCGGCCGTCGGGCCCCATGATAATCTTTCTATATCTATACATATAATAAGACAGTAAAAATATTTTGTCTGTACATGTATTTTTGTATTTTTGACTGAAATTTATAGAGGGACATTTAAAAAGAATAATTGAAAGCAAAAAATTTTTTTTGAATTTTTTGTCTGTCTGCATGTATGATCACGGTAATCTCCGAAAGTACTGAACCGATTTGAATGAAACTTTTTTTGTTGTGTAGCTATTAAGCCTAGGCAACATTTAGGCTACAATTTATTTTGAAAACTGGAACACCTGATGAAGAACCAAAACAGAACAGTAAAACTATAAGAAATATGGGAATGGTGTTTTAACAAAAGTCGTTCAACCTGATGAGCATTTTCTGCTGACGTATAAAAATTGAAGATCTGGAACATCTGATAAATAACTCCAAGAGACCAGCTACAACTATACCATATTTTTCACAAAGATTTTTAATCTAAGCGAAACTCACGCGGCCGAAGCTGCGGGCAACAGCTAGTATCTAAATATGAATACTAGTGCTACTTGATATGACAGATGATAAGAATAGCTAATTTCATGAAATAGGTACCAGAATGGAGCGATATGTGTCCTGCGTGAGCAGCAAATGCGACAAATCAGCGCGGCGCTGCGGTACGCGTCAATGTCAAATGTGTACGTGTACACACACATATGGCCTATGTAGGCGACGTTTTCGCGTGTAATATTCCCTTATAGCACAGCACAGCATTGCACGTGGCGTTCTATTGGCAACGCAGCACAGGGGTTAGGTGGTCTACACGCGTTAATACGACAGGACAATGTCTCCCTTCAAAAACATTTTCATGTAAAATGTTGCCAAGACGAGAGACCATAAGACTCGCACTGTCAAAAAGTTATCAGATCTTATGTAGAGCCAAGCTTTTGACTCTAGATGTCCTAACTCTATAAGCTCTAACTTCACAAACTCTACACCTTAGTGAAAATATTGTAAAACTTGGAAATTTCGTTACTACAAGTACTATTGTATAACAGAAAACTAATGAATAGTAAGTATTTACTGTTCATTAGTTTTCTGTTATATGTTAAAAATGTATAATATATTTTTTACCTTACGCCCATGGGACGACGGTAGCGAAATGGTCAAGCCACATATTTTGACTAAGTTTAGAGTTTGTGCCTGTTTTATCGGAGGAAAACAGCCGTGTTGCTCGTATATGCACAAGCATACTGTTGCGTGTATTATACACAACCGTGTTAAATTTCACATATACTGCACTTACGTCTGCCGATTCGCGCATTCATTACACATAATTGTTTATTTAGCTATTATTTTAACGCTTTTAGTTGTAATTATTCGTCTTCCAAAACAAACACATCTGTTTGTTTACGTAAAGTCAACTTGTCACTTTGAACGTTTGACAGTGACGTTCGAGATGACGTTTGGAAATGGTTCCTATACATAGGTGGTGTGTTGAGACGGACGCGTCGGTAGAATGTTTTTTTATTTACTGATATTTGTAAATAATATAGGTAATTGGTCAAAATTTATAGAATAATGATTTGAGCAAGGATTTTATTAGATTAACTATATTTTTCTTTCTTCATCGATATGACTGTCGTCACTTCTATAATTTTGTCTCTGGTCGAGCTCTATGTTTGTCTCTTGATTTCGTGTCAACGCTGATGTGACGTGGTTAGATTTGCTTCAAGAAATCAGGATGGGATTCTTTTGATTTGAACACGTCTCAGGGGCTACACGCCTCCGCATTTTTGAGCCCCCATGAGCGGAAAATAAGATGGAGCGGTCAGGTCAGAGTTCATCTCTCTGACGTTCTGCTAGCCTTTTGTATGGATATGGTCGGCGCGATGTTTAATAGCATTCTATATTGTTACAGAACGTGCCGCTCTAACTCCTACTTCTAACTGCTAAGTTTAGGGTTTTTAAGTTGTTAGTTTACGCTTTATTTTTCAATATTCCACGTTCCACGTGTTATACTTTATTAGTTTACTCATGTTTAAACTATTTTTCCTCGTGCTTTGGCATCGTAATTTAAATGTCGTAACAAGGTTACTTCAAAATAAGTTTCTACTTATAACTTTCTTTTCTTTTCGTTGTACATACTGGTTACAAATGAACCTGATCCTAAGGGTAATCTCCCCTTCTTTTGGATAAATAACCCCTATTTATCCCAGTAAAACAATAACACTTCATGTAAGCAAAGAGGATTGCTGACCACCATTCGATGTGAGACTACATGGCCAGATGTACAACCCAAATCAACAATCCAGGACCCCCAGCTGTTCCTACATTACTGGGAGTGACGAGGTGATACAATTTACTAGAAGAAAGGAAAGGACTTAAATGGGATTTACCAAGTAACATCCATTTTATAACTAGAACTTAAACTTTAGAATTTATTTTAAGGCAGAGACTTTGCCTAATATGATTTGTTCCTAGTTTTATCACATAGAGAGGACGCTCTCAACCTTTGTTAAAAGGTAGGTCTTATAACCAATATTAAGAATAAGGACATTTTTCTATGTCATGTGTTTTCATAGGTTATGATAATTAGACTTTAGTCTTAATTAGTTTGTTTTAAGAAACATGTAAGAAAAGAAAGGATTTGTTAAAACATTCCTATAGAAAGAATTAGTAATAAGGAATAAGAATATTTAACTACTAAAAAGTGAGTTTACCAAATATGTATATTTTCCTATAATATATTTAACTTGATATATAAACAATTAACTTGATTAATTGATTTCAACTAATAGTTGATGGCGCCCTTTGGTTAGAATTGAAACACAACATACACCTGGTCTCTTTCTTCAAATGTAACATTCCACAGAGCGACAAGAACCCACCGACCCACTCCGGAGTCTCCTACATAACGCACCACTGAGCTGGCTGTGCGGTTGTCCACCGGTGGCAGGCCGTGTTTTACACGCCTGTCCTATAGTGGGTAATAATACATTATCATCCGTTGTTCTAGGACAACTGATGATAATGTATGCTTCTGCTATACGGTATCTAAGTTTCGGTTACATATGATTATGTTTGAGAGTGAAGCTTCTGTACGTTACTATTACTAATTCTATGCTTTGAGCAGTAGTCGTAAACTCTTGGTTTACGATTACCTCCATGTACTCCTTATGTATGTCAATTAACTATGTAACAACTAGCTTTTTTATGGTTTGAGACTAATTATAGAATAGTACTTAGGTGAATACATTCAGGATAAATGTGACCTGCTTGTCATTGGTATGATTTATATCTATAAACCATCCAAAATAAATTATCTAAATGATATTGAAAACCACATCCACATAGTCCACATAGATAGTCATTTAATTCTAAGACATATATTGTCTTTGGAGAAAATGCAGCAGTGGAGTTTGTTGCGCCGCCTCTTCTCCACTTGCGCTTTGGAGGCGGTGGTAACCTTAGCTTTAAGTAATTTTATGACGTCAACTAACTAAAAAACAAGAATATGACGATTTAAAAGTACTATTACATCATAATTAGTACAGTAATCAGTTTTTAAACTTGTAAGAAAACTGACTGCAAAAAATTATAATTTATAAACAGCAAAAACAATTTCAATTTATTTTCCAGGATTTTTTATAACGGACTTTCCGACTGATAGTATCAATTAATCACGGGTTCCAACTTTGACTAATTGTGATCCCCGGTAATACTCGGAGTTGGGTCTAATTGGATTTGTAACTTATAACTAAGTTACATTATTCCAATAAATTTAGTTGTTCGATGTTTCCCTAGTCAATAGCTCAAAAATAGGCGTAAGCTGTGTTACCTATGTCTTCTAAGTTAAGAACAACAAATAGGTAAAGTTTCACAAGTACAAAGACCAAAAAAAATGTGAAATAAAATGCAGAACGAAATTTTTATGCGCATTTCGTATTTCCTAAAACACGGGATGAAACGCGCAGGCCGCAAAGATTTTGTATCGATACAGCTGGTATGAATAGAAAACTCTTGTTATACTGCAGACCAATTCAATACTTCACTTTTAGATGAACAAAAATTGAAAATATTCAGAAAAAAATGGGGCATTTTTTGTTTATAAGTATTTTAAGTTTGAAGAATTATTATTATATATAGCGTGAATGTTGTTTATTTGGGATTGCTTTTTGAGATTTTAGAGCCGGTCTCATACAAAGTATTGTTCGTACATAATCATGAGTACTTTTACAAATAAGTAAGTAAGTAGATTTAAAAAAATGTATGCCAAAGATTTAGAATTTACCCTGTATTTGTGAGTGTATCTATTGTCGGCTGGTCGTTTATTTCGTTATACGCCTAGTCACATCGTCATTGCATGTCAATTTATCTTGCACTGATCTTTTTATTGCAGTAATACATACAGGCGAATTTATAATGTGTTCAGATGGGTTGATGTGCGAGTGACTATATAACAAACTTTGTTTGTGTTTTATTATATTTATATTTGTTTCTTATATTTTATTTTATTTTTCACTGTACACAATCTAGTGTATGTATAGAGTTAATAAATATCCCCTCTGGCATATTAGGCGACCAAGACTGTTTCATGAGTTTCTTTCGGTATTTCTTCGTCGTTCCGAAATGCTAGTAGTTTGTAGCTTTGAGACGTAATATATTATGATAAATAATTAGTTTTCGACGTGAAAAAGAGCCATCTTTGAAGGCCAAGTTTCGATAAAAAAATTGACTTTTGACTTTGACTTTGAAAACGAATGATCATAACATAATTGTGACAAAAAAAGAGAGAGCAAACCTTAAAAGTAGACAAAAGGATCATTATTTACAGTGAACTCTGAAACGAAAATAAAGTGAAAATGCGAAGCTCCGCTGAAGTGCAGCTTTGTGGCGAGCTTCCAGAGCTTACGTATGTTCCGTGTGTGGGATGTATCAGAGAACTGTACTTAATAAAGGAATTCATGTACTTTTAAAGTTTAGTTAAGTATATTTGAATTGTACTTTTAAGAATTGTAAATTGTTATATTATTATTTATTAATATTATTATTATTTGTGAATTGTTATATTATTCTTTATTATTTTTGGCCACTGCTGTGTCTGAGTAATTTTAACGTTTAACAGTTTATTAAAAAAAGTAAAAAAATATTTATAAACTACTATTAAATGAGGAACGTGCAACAAATGCAGACCAATCATTTTGAACCTTAGCACTTAACATAGTAATTTTTACACGACTGACCAAAAAAGGAGTGTTATGTTTTCAGGGTTCATGTATGTAAGTATATATGTAAGATTCTTTATTCCACCATAAGTCCTGAACGGCTTAACAGATTTTGATGTGAGATTCCTTACATTCTTCCGAGTGACATATGCTATGTAAGTTGTCAGTCGTGTTTTATATTTTTAAATAATTAGCTTGTTAATATATCTTTCAAACCATTGTACCAATCTATTAGCTTAAAAATTATCATAATAATCAATGAGAGGGTAATTATGCTGTTTAAGAGCCACTTTTTCAATAATTAATATTCCTTAATAGATTCAATATAACTTTTCTGTAAACTATATCGTTAGACGAACTGGGACGTTGTAAGGCGTCGGTCAGTCAGCCAACTGACAAACGATCCGACTGCAATTAACTAGTTTCTAATTAAAACTTTCAATATTGAGCTTTTGTAACAATACAAGTTTGGAAGTATTCAAGAAAAATAGCGTTCCAACTAAAATAACTCACGAACAGGCTGGTTTCCGAAAATAATTAAATATTAGGTAATTCTAAGACACTATATTTTCGAATCCAAAGTAATTTTGATATGGAAGACTTAAAAAAAAATGAAAATTA
Organism: Ephestia elutella; assembly: GCA_018467065.1. Classification (NCBI taxonomy): domain Eukaryota; kingdom Metazoa; phylum Arthropoda; class Insecta; order Lepidoptera; family Pyralidae; genus Ephestia; species Ephestia elutella. Next base: position 14,189,708 of record CM031571.1, on the reverse strand, counting down.
AAAATAGGGGCACATTGGGAGAGCATTAACAATAACAGAGGTTATTATTTTGAAACGTGCATAAGTAACCAAAATAATAATGACGACAATAAAATCCACTAATAAAAATAAGAGGAAATGTTTTTTTTTTAATAAATTTAGCTAATCAGCTTTATACCATTGTAAAAGCTATGGTAAAAATGATATATGCCTTTTTGAAGTATTTAAAAGAAGCAAATATTCTTTAATCTTATTTCTAAAAAAAATCTAACAAATAACATTACTGGAACAAAAAAAAATAATATCTCTTCTTTAAAACACAGTGCAAAAATATAACACAAGTTATTTTTGGTAGACTTTTGGTTTCATATAAAACAAGATTCGGAAATACAAAAATCCATCTAAAAATCTAACCGCATAAACACAATTTTAAAACCTGGATCAGAGTGCACGGCACTTTGAATCTTAAACATAGAACGCATACGGTTCAATTTCGATCGCTGTGTAGCGCGGAAGATACACGAAGTAGCTTATGTGTGTAGGTATCATACGCACTGACTATGATCCCAGAATATATAATAGTACTAGAGTATATGATTTAAAATTTTAAAATGCTTGGCACCTTTACTCCATAGGGCAATAATATTATTAATATATATTGTTTTTTCATGGTAAAAATGAGGTGTATTACGTACAATATACACGTTTTTCCTTACAATAAAACGCTTATTAAATACTTACCTTATTCGAAGCCCATCGATTATAATAATATTTGAGAGCGGCTCTTCCGTTTCCCTTTTTATCGCTAAATAATTCCGTTTTTCAACCGTTTTTCGCCCTTCCACCGCCCCGCAGGCGAAGTGGTGGGGGCACGTGGGCGCCCCGACTTCGCTCTAGCTTCTTTGGCTCTATGAAAAAGTCTGCCAGGCAGGACTTAATCGATGGGCTTCGAATAAGGTAAGTATTTAATAAGCATTTTATTGTAAGGTAAAACGCGTATATTAAATCCTGTACTCTTATTCGAAGCCCATCGATTATAATAATATTTGAGATACATGTTTGGTATCGCCTGGCGGTGGAAGGAAGGAAGCCAATGTGATAAGAATTTATTTCTGTGTATAGATATATATTATGAAAATCAAAGATGAAAATTTTCAATGTAATATTTATTTTTGAAGAAAAAATAATAAAATCAGTATTAACTTAAATACACACACATGTGAAACTGATTATGCTCGTATTAAATAAATTAACAAATGAATTAAAATAATTCTTGTTTACGGTGATCTAAATTGCTGTAAACAATGAACTTAAGAAAGAATCAGCTATCGGTTGTCGAATCTCTCTACAATAATATTTCCTGAAAGTGTCTCCTGAACGCCAGTTGCCTTGAGACGTGATTTGATCTATTGAAAAATTGTTTATCCAATTTTTTGATGCCAAAGCGGCCCTCACACTGCCCGGAGTAGCTTTAATGCCTGCATCTCGAAGTGTAGATTTAATCCAGCCGGCAATTATAGTTTTTGAAGCAGGGCGTGGTTCACCTCTGGCGGTGACAAAAAGCTTAGACGTATTGCATGACTCTCTTCGCTCTTGCCCCAGTTGTATTAGCATAGTGACCCAGTATACGGGGTCTATATCTCTTACTGGCGCACTACTAAGACGCGAGCCCAATTGACGATAGTCTGATCTATCCGTTTTGGAACCAAAACCCGGCCATAAAACTAAGCTTTCCTCTGAAACTGCACAATGCTCCGAATCTATGCTCAGCAGAGTGAGGTCATGAACCTGGCGGCCAGAATATAATAACAGTAATATAGCTGTACGTTTAGAAACCTCATAAAGGGTAAGTGGCACCTCCTTATTTTCTAAGTAAGCCGTAACTTCCGATACATCCCATATCGGTGGTTTTGGATCTTTGGGACTCTTCAAAGAGATAGCTTTTAATGCTTGCTTAACAAGCTTTATGGGAACTTAATGTTCCTGATAAGTCTAGTGCACACAACGCGTTGCTACTACAGACTTGTGCAGTAAAATGGTACTGTATGATAAACCTTCTTTCTGATGCAGATCACATAAATAACGTGCTAAATCCGAACCAGTTGGTTTGTTTACCGAAACTTTATTTTCCACTGTCCACGTACGCCAACGGGCCCAAGCAACATTATAAGTTTTTAATTGTGGACGCTCTCCAGCCAGATTGCAAAAGAGATTTCTGTTCCACCGACCATTCCTCTAAGTCATCAAACCACCCGCACATTTCCAAATTTCGAGATACATCTCTTCGACTTTCGGTGGAGGTGATTGAGTTGACACATCTAATAACACTTCCTGAAGCTTCCAGACCGTGTGTGGAGGAGCCAGGGCTCTGTGCTTGATGTCCGCCCTCCAGAAAAGCTGATTCCATCTGGGCGTCGCTATCATGTACGTTCCTACTGCCTGATTTAGGAGTTGAAGGACTCTTGGCATAAGGCAAGGGGGAGGGAAAATCCATGCCAATCTGAAATTCCAACTCCTGCTGAAGGCATCCTGAAAAACTGCCTCCTTGTTGTTCTGATCGAGTGACACATATTGTGGCACTACATGGGCTGTCTGGGACGCAAAATGTCTATTTCGGGCGTTCCCCATTTGGCAAAAACCACTGCCGTCGCTGCCGGTAGCAAGTGCCATTCCGGAAGCGGTTTGTGTCTCGATAGGCAATTGGCATCGTTGTTGAACATACCAGGAAGGTGACAAACTTTTAAACTTATAAAATGACGCTCTAAGATCTGATAAATGTTGTATGTCAGATTCATTAAGCATGTTGACTGAGTGCCACCTTCGTTTCGCAAACACGCTTGTACCGTGCGACTGTCGGTCTGCAGGAGAATTGATGTCTGGCAAAGACCTAGATCTTGGCATTGTTCTAATACCTTCAAAACTGCCAAAAGTTCCTTCTCGTTGCAGTGGAGCAATCTCTCCGACTCGTCCCACGATCCTGATAGGCAAAGATTGTTCAACTTGGCTCCCCACGCGCAATCCGATGCATCTGTTGTCAGAAACTGCGTAAGGGGAGGCGCATGCAGTGGTGAAGCCATGCTGCAGTTCTCCTGCCATCAATAGAGATCCTGAAGAACTGGGTTCGGCAGAGACAAACGCTTTCTTGGATTTTCTTGCATTAGAACGTGTAAAAAGTTCGGCACATGTCGATGATTCAATCGACCTCTGGGAATCGCAAAGCTGGCGAAATTTAATATTCCCACTAGACTTTGAATCTGCACCAAATTCGCCTTGCGATCGTGAAGTAACTTCAACAAGAGTTCTGTTATTTTCACAATTTTTTTGTTTGGAAGGCTCTTCGTTCCTTGCCAGGGATCCCAAATAATTCCCAGATATTCGATTGAAGTCTGAGGTGCAAATACCGACTTCTGGCAGTTGATTTGCCAGCCCAGTCTGAACAACGTGTCTGTTATTAACTGCACATGATTGCACAAAATCTGACGATCCTGGTTGGCTAATAAGTAATCTAATAATAATCCGAAGCTACTTCTATAGTACTATTCGTACTATTAGATTAGTCCGAAATATCCTCGAGTCAATATCTTCGACGCTTATTTTTGGGCTTATCATGGCAAGCGGGAGACGTTTGTCGTCGCTTTGCAGCGGGATGAGAACCCGATGGCACATGCTCGCTTTTTGCATGAAATGTATTGTTATAGCGCGAGGAAGCTCTTTGATTCCCACTATTGTTTAGTCCTTGCGCAGGACAACGAGAGCAACTGTAATTACTATTATGACCCTGCGCGGGTGCATGATTACAGTGATGATAGCAAGTACCTTGCGCAGGTACACGTTTTCTGTAATTGCCTGATGGTGGCACAGATGCAACTCGCCCTTGCGCAGGGTGGTGCTGGTTACTGCTGCCTGCATGCGCAGCAGGAGCAGCTGCCAAAAGGACTTGCGGATACCTCCAGCTTTTTCCGCAGTAGCTGCAAAAGTTTCTGTTGCAAAAGATTCTCACATGTAGGAGGGATCTTACGCAACGATACCTTCAAGAGAGGCTTCTTAACAAACTTCAGTACGCTTTCACGTCTTTGCTGTACTAGGTCTGCTCTGTAACCACATACTAATTGCAGTGCATCTACAGATACCTTGTGATACCATTAATAAAAATATTTTCTAATTTTTCCTTTAAATCAGCATAAGACAGTCCTTCGGTTTTACTAGCTTTAAATAACAAATCCTGTAAACTCTTTTCTAAAACCTCTTTTGTTTTAACATAGCAAAGGTAAGGGCAGCGAAAGACCTCTCAACATAAGCCAGGGTCTTTGAGGTACCAAAAGCCTTAACTTCGTCATTAGCCTCTAATTCAATAAACCCAGGGGCGTGGGAGTAAGATTTTTGCACTTCGGAATATCGAACATCTGACCAGGACGATTCCCCGAAACGTTGAATGTCCTTAAGAGAGTTTACAAAAAGCTTCCAGTGCCTTTGAAACTGAAGGCTCCTTAAGACTTGTGTTCAGAGATATGTTAAAATCTAATTGTTTACTTGTACTTGGCTGAACATCCTTAGATGCGCATGCTGCCTCAAAATTATCATGCGAAGGGTAATCGTATAATTCTCCACTAATATTTGCATCAATAAACTCGTTATTTGACTGATCATACTGGGAGTAAACAGGAGTACTGTGATTTTATGAATAGAATTGATTTTGCAAATCACTCACCGATTTCGCAAGCTGTTCTAACTTTTTCTCCTGTTTAGCCTCACGTTCTCATCGCCTTTGTCTCCGAGACTTAGCTCCAGAACTGCTACTACTCGAACTTGAACTTGACGATGACCTTGATCGCCTCCGAGGGCGAACGAAATTATCCTTAATGTGATCACTCATTTTACTGAAACGAATTCACACATTAAACACTGAAATTCAGTCACTGCTGAAAGAAAACACGGATTCGGAATAAAAAATAATTATTAGTTATAGTAAATCGAACGACAAACATCGTTGCAGTACAAAAAATTTAAATTTTAACTTACGCGATGTATAACGGTCGTGGTAAAAACAAAAATGTTGCCAGGCCACAAAATGTTTTTGTGTAGCTCTTAAACACGACCGTACGTGGCGGGAAATCAGACGCCAATGAAGCTAGAGCGAAGTCGGGGCGCTCACGTGCCCCCACCACTTCGCCTGCGGGGCGGTGGAAGGGCGAAAAACGGTTGAAAAACGGAATTATTTAGCGATAAAAAGGGAAACGGAAGAGCCGCTCTCAAATATTATTATAATCGATGGGCTTCGAATAAGCGTACAGGATTTAATAAAACATTCTGTGAATATGTCACGCATCTCCGTTATCTATTTTAATAATATTTTATAGCTGAAGAGTTTAGTTGTTTATTTGTTTGTTTTTTGAATGCGATAAAATCAGGAACTGCTGAACCGTTTTCAAAAATTCTTTCACAGTTGTAAAGATGCGTTATCGTAAAATATTTTGTATTTATTAATGTTAATGAGATGAGATGTTATCTGTAGTAGGCAGATAACCTACTACAGATTACCTTCTTAATACCTTCAGAGTTTCGAGCCTGAATTGTCACAAGACGATTAATGCGTACGAGTTCCTTCCGCGTCCTGGAGTGTCCCCGCCCCGCCCGCACCCTACCCCGCGCATGCGCCGCAGTACAGAGCGAGCGGCGAGCGGTCGGCCGGCCGGCAGACTCTGTGGCCCGCCCGCACCCCTGCTTCAACCCCGCGATAAATCGCTACGAACTTTTATTAAATTTATTACGAAAATAACACTTAATGTGTTGGATTTCACATCTGTCTGTTTATTGATAGTGCAGAAATAAAAGTCTACCAAAAAAAAATCCTGTTGTAATTTTTTTCAAGCAATAATACTCATATATTTTTGCACATATTTTTTTTATTGGATTTGAAATAAAATATAAAGAATTGTATAAAGGATCGTTAAAAAAGTTTTTTTTTTATTGTTAATTTTTTTATACCAAAAGATTTTATTTTTTAAAGAATAATTAAAATATTTTAAATTAAATCGATGATTTCCGAAATACAAAAAAGTTGGATTATACTTAAACAGAGAGAATCAGTACAATATCTACTTTATAATAAATACAATATTCCTGTTAGCAATTTTCTGCTCAGTTGTAATATTTTTTTTACATAATTTATTTATTTATTTGCATATGCGTGTCGATTTTTTTGTGGATTTTTATCACAACATGTTGTAAGATAATTTATCTAAGCGATAAAAAAAGAAAATCGCTATTCTAGAATTATTTTTTTTCGCCATACTGAACAATGTTATTGTTCTCAGGCTGTATTCGTAGTTGATTTTTTTTATATAAACTATATGGTTTAGGTGTATCTAGGTACTGGACGGATTTTGATAAAATTTGATAAATGAGTACCATAATAAAAAAATGTTTTTTTTTACTGGATGAAAATACATTTTTAAAATAAATTTGAAGACCATGCAATAATTTTTATACATAGACCCAAGTAAAATCAGTCGAGTGTTGCCATAACTTATATAACCGAATCTAAGTTCCCTCCAGAGATTTCTGAGTACATACGCGGCAAGGCAATAGCAATACAAAAGGCAAGTAGACTAGATAGTTAATGCTGTAGGCTCCGATCGCAAACCCAATACTCCGTTCAATTTGCGCGCGCAAATTATGTCTGAATAAATGAAAAGCTCTACGGGAACTATAGGTACTAAACAACTGGTGTTATGATGCTATTCCTGAACTTTGTATAGATTTATCACACTAACACTAATTTTTTTTCGGTTGTATTGAGTCGTTCCCATACAAAAAGGTACAACGGCGATACGCCATAGGGCGTTAAGTTAACCATTTGTACATATTTTTTTTTAATTTTATGCAATAAAGTTTTAAATAAATGAAATGAAAAGATTGCTCATATTCATGAGTAGGTAATTTCACCAAATTCAAACTTCTTTATTTGCATAAAATAACCAGTAGAAAGGATGCTAATATTTGTGAATTCACCTTGTATATCTACCTATACAAATGTTTGCTTGCACAAGAAATCCAATCTTGAATCTTATCTCTAGACGACGGAAGGCTTACATTTGAGGTATAGGTATGTATCATATACACCTCATCTGAGAGTTATTTTTATTAACCACTAAGTAGTGAAGTGAAGATAAATATCGTGAAGAAATCTGCATATCATATTGTATGTGATACTATCGCCAGATAGGAGTAGTTGTTGAGACATGTCAGACGCCTTTGATAATTGTAGAATCTGACATCAGTGTTATCTAAAACTCACATGAATAAAAGAAAAACCATTAAATAATTTCTAGCTATTCTAGCAATATAGTTTGCTGCTAATATATAGATACTTCGTGGACAAACAGATAATACTATATAATGTGAGTTTATCACCATCTATATTTCCAGTGAAAGAAAAGCTAAATTGTGTTGCTCTGAAAAGAGATTATATTTTTATGAAATACAAGACAACATCTTAACTTAACATTAGGTACATATAGAATAATTACAAAACACATCTTACCTGAAAAGAGAAAAAACATTTCAAGCTATTATTTCACAATCACAATATCAATAAGTGTTTTTCTCTTGTAATTTATAATGACATGCACAATCTTCAACGACAATGACCATGTCACCATAGACTCTATAGATTGTCTGTCATTATGACAGACCTAATAAAAAGGTTCCTTATGGGAGACCCAAAATATGTAATAAATAGAAGGCCTGGCAAATATTAAGTCAAATATAAAACAGGGCTTCGTTTACATCTCCCCCCCCAAAAAAAAACTAATCATAAACATATGGGACAAGTTTCGTTATGTGAAAAAGGTTGGATTCGGCTTTTCTATGTCCTGTATCTATTTTATAAATTGAGTTTGATATTTTTTCCAAAATTTTATATGGACCAATTTTTATTTCGTCTAATTTTCTTCTATTTAATCTATTGCCATTTTCTACATAAACATAGTCTCCTACATTTAGTACACGTTCTTTCCTATTTTTATCAAAATATTTCTTATTGTAGTTGTGTGATTTAATGGTGTTTTCTAAGGCAATTTTTCTATCCTGCAATAAATCGCTTTGGCTAATTTTATTATTTAACTCATCTGGTAAAATATTAACATTCTTTCCTTCTAATAAATATTTTGGTGAAAAGCCTGTCACAGTATGTTCTGTTTCATTATATCTTTTTGTACATTCGTGGGCAATAGTGGTCCAGGCTAGTTTGTCATTTCTTTCATTTATCTTGCATCTAATTTTATTGACTAAGGTTTGGTTTAATCTTTCATTTAAACCATTAGAAAATGGTGCATTTACTGCTGTAAATATGATAGGTATATCTTCTTTTTTTAAAAAGATTTTAAATTCTTTTGAATTTATACCTGGATATTGGTCAGTTAAAATCGTGCCAATTTTATATTCCTGCGTTACTTTTTTGACAAGCTTTATAAAGTCGTCTGCACTTTGTGTTTTAGAAGTTAGAATAAAGGCGTATCTCGTAAAGTGGTCTACCAGAAGGTGTAAATAGGTTTTTTGTAGATCGGTTTCCACCAAATCCTCCAATTGTGTCTATTGACACTATCTCAAATGGACAAGTAGCAGGACCTAACTGGGACATCAATCCGAATTTATATTTTCCTCTAGTTTTATTCTTAATGCAAATTTCACAGCGCTCACAGATATTTTTTATATTTCGGAGTTAAATTTTCTGCTATAAAGAATGGTTTTATTTTCTTTTCCATTTGTTGTATTCCTATGTGACAGTAAAGATCATGTATGTTTTCTATAATTTGTTTACTAAATTTTTCTGAAAGTACAATTTTTTCTTTATTTCCATTTTTCATATAGTATATTTTTTCTTTTAAAATTAATTTATTTATATTTTGTTTGATATTTTCATTACTTTCTTGATCATCTTGTATGTCTTTTAATTTAATACAATTCACAATTTTTAAACATTCATCATGGTCTTCACTTGGTGTTAATACTGGATTTCTACTTAAACTATCAGCTTCTAGATTATATTTTCCGGGAGAATATTTTACCTCGAAATTAAATTGGGATAGATAATATGTGAGGTCGCCTAATTCCTCATCTGTTCTGGCTTTAATGTTCATTTTTTCTAGGGGTTTGTGATCTGAAAAAACTGTAAATGTTTTATCTATAAGCCAATGCTGCCAATATTTTACCGCTTCTTTAATGGCTAAGCACTCCAGATATATAGCTTTTTTCCTTTTTTGAGAATCGTTAAGTTTTTTGAAAAATATGCGCAAGGTTTTTCATCACCATTCTGTTGTATTTGTTTTAAGACTGCACCTATCCCCTGTATGCTGGCGTCCGTATAAATATGTATTGGCAGATCCGGATTAAAGATTGCTAATATTGGTTTTTCACAAAGAAGTTTTTTTATCTTTTCAAAAGATTCTTGACATTCTATAGTCCAAATGAATGCTTGTCCTTTTCTTAACAAATTATGTAATGGATCTAATATTATTGAGATATTTGGGACATATTTTCCATAAAAATTTATTTTACCTAAAAATTGACGAATATTCTTTTGTGTTTTTGGAGTAGGGAATTCTTTTTATAAGCTATTAGATTATCTTTAACTGGAGTAATTGTACCATTTTTAATAATATGACCCAAATACCTAACAGAATCCTGAGCAAATTTACATTTCGAAAATTTCAACTTTAAACCTTCTTTTAAGATTGCTTCTAATAACAATGATAAATGCTCAATGTGCCCTTCAAACGTCTCTGAAAAAATCAAAATATCATCGATATAGTTCACAGTGAATTCTGACAGTTTATGTTTCCTTATGATGCCACTCAGTATTCTTTGGAATATTGCAGGTGCAGTCTTTAGTCCGAATGGCAAACACGTCCACTGAAAATGGCCTTCCTGTGTTACAAATGCAGTTTTATGCCTATCTTCAATTTTCATTGGAATTGACCAAAACGCTGAATTTACATCTAACGTTGTAAAGAATTTACACTTTCTTGTCTTAATCATTAAATCCTCAATCAACGGAAATGGCTGTGATTGAGGAATTATAATCTTATTCAAATCACGAAAGTCAATGCATAGTCGTGATTTCTTACCTTCTTCTTTTTTATACGCCAAAGTCACTGGAGCGGCAAAAGGACTATATGACTCCTCTATTAATTCATTTTTGTAACAATTTTGATACTTGATGTTCGATTTCCTTCATGTCATCAATAGTACACCTATATGGTCGTTTACTACAATATTTATCTATGGACAAATCAATATGTGCTTCATAGCCTTTAACCGTTCCAATATCATATTTATCTATTGCAAAAAGTGCATTGTATTTGCAAATCAATGTATCTATTATTGACTGTTTTTGATGGTCGAGATGATTTACTGTTATGTTAAAGTTTTCTACTTCTATATTTTCATTATAGTTTATTTTATACTCACACTTATTTTCATTATTTATGTTTTTCTGTCTTGTTACCTGTAAAGCCAGGAATCGTATTTGCATTTATTGATTTTAGTTCCTTTTTTATTTCATTTTCTTCAAAACTGTGAATATCTTGTGTAATTTCCAATTTATCATTTTGGATCAAGTGAAACTGTTTTATGCAATCCAATCCTATTAAGAAATCATTATCAAAAATTTTCTTCATCTATCACAAAAACATTCATATCCCTTTCTATTTCAAAAATTTTTATTTTTAAAGTAACAATACCTATGGTTTTTTTCGCCATTAATCGTTTTCAATCTAGCATTATTTTTATTTTCATTATCCATGTTTTTCTTAAAAGAAAGCAACTTTTGAATTAATTAAGGACACATTAGAACCTGAATCATAGATTCCTTTAGTTTCCACGATGTCGTTTATCACTATTTTAATTTTGATCAATGGCGGGATTACAAGTTTTTTGGATCAATTTTATTTAACTCAGTCTCTAATTCAGAATTATTAACACTCCTAATCTGATCTTTTTTTTCTCTATCACTATTTCTATTTTTATACCAACACAATGATTCCGGATGGTAACGGTTTCCTTTGTTTTCTTTTTCACAAATTTTACATGGACTTTTTTGATCCTTTTCTTTAATTTTATTTTCCAATGCTCCTTTTTTTTCCCAATTCTTTTTAATTACTAAATGTTCTAAACCTCTTATATTATTAAATAAATCCTCAGTTTCTTTTAAATCATTCCTGTCTATTTTGTCCGCTATATAATTAGGTAGCCCAGTAGCAATTAAATTAATTAATGTAAATTTATCCATTGATTTGTTAATTTCTAGTAAAAGTCTTTCCTTCTTTAAAGCATACTCTAATAACGAACCCTGTCTATATTTAAATAAAATTGCATACCTGACCGGTGACCACCCTTTATCAGCATAAGTTTCACAAAAAACTGTTTTTCCATAATAACCATTTAGAATTTATAGTGTGCTTTAATAAGCATAGAACTATACCAGTCTTGACAAGAAATCTCCATAAATAACCTAAGAGCTTCGATCTTCTTAATATCTTCATTTATTCCGAGACGAGCACATTCCGCTTCAAAAGTAATCATCCATTGCGATGCATTTGTAGTTTTACAATTGAATTTTTCCAACACAAACTTTTCAGTCAATTTTCTTATATTTTCCTGTTTATGTGTGTCCTTTTTCTCAGCAAAACTCTCTAAAATTTTTGTTAAAGCCTCTTCTGTAATTCCTGCAGTAGGATATTCTTTTTGTGTCTCTAATGTGGTTTCTTCTAGTAAATATCCCTTAAACTGCATGTTCCCGTCTTCATCCATGTATACCTTACTTAGTTCCGGTGTAATCTTGACCCATACATCTCTTTTTTCATGTCTTTTTCGTAATGTATCTTTGACTTTTTGATAACCTTGAGTATTTTGAATTGCATCATGCAGTTTTACAGGTTGGTACTGTTCTGGTATTAAGAAGGTATGCTTGTCAGTATCCGTAATTGAGGTTATGCAGATAATACTAGTTTTCGAATCTTCAGTGCTTGCTTTCACTACAAACTGGAATCTTAGCTTCTCCATTGTTATTGTTTTTCAGCTATAAAAATGTTGTTTTATAATGTGAGTTTATCACCATCTATATTTCCAGTGAAAGAAAAGCTAAATTGTGTTGCTCTGAAAAGAGATTATATTTTTATGAAATACAAGACAACATCTTAACTTAACATTAGGTACATATAGAATAATTACAAAACACATCTTACCTGAAAAGAGAAAAAACATTTCAAGCTATTATTTCACAATCACAATATCAATAAGTGTTTTTCTCTTGTAATTTATAATGACATGCACAATCTTCAACGACAATGACCATGTCACCATAGACTCTATAGATTGTCTGTCATTATGACAGACCTAATAAAAAGGTTCCTTATGGGAGACCCAAAATATGTAATAAATAGAAGGCCTGGCAAATATTAAGTCAAATATAAAACAGGGCTTCGTTTACACTATATAACTATAATTTATATTAGGTAAGTTATGGCCTGCACAAAATAAATGCTTACGATGGCTGACCATCGCGAACGGGTGTTGCCAGGCTGGTCTGCTCGATTCTGATTCGAATTTTAATTTTATTTTTATTTTTTGTTCTTAACCATTTCATTGTGGTTACTTGATCACAAACATAACATGTTTTACTATATTTGTTTCTTATATTTTATTTTTGACTGTACACAAACTAGTGTATGCCCTCTGGCATGTTAGGCGACCAAGACTGTTTCATGAGTTTCTTTCGGCATTTCTTCTCAGCAGTGGTCGTTCCGAAATGCTAGTAGTTTGTAGCTTTGAGACATAATATATTATGATTATATATATTATTAGTTTATGACGTGAAAAAGAACCTTCTTTGTAGGCCAAGTTTCAATAGAGAATTTTTGACTTTGACTTTGAAATCCAACACAAAAACCAACCATTTTTCATGCAACCATTTCCTAAACTCTACAACACCTCATAACAACTCAAACAATGCGCTTGCGTTACTTTACGTCTTATAAATGTATAATTCCGGGTTCGTCCGGCCCCGTGGGATGCCGGTAAGTAATTCTTTGTGTTGCCTCATCTTTGTTCAAATGTATAATGTCAGCTACAATAATATTCGTGATGTAGAAATGTGGGATCTTCGGAGTATAGCGCGAAGTTTGTGAGATAAAACTCTGGTAATCATGGCTTTGTTGATTAATATTATTAATAAGATGTAGTAGATGTAGAGTAGTTATGACAAACTGTTAGTTTCCCAAATAAAATAATATCAGCTGCTGAAAAAAAAACTAACACGATTGCCAAAAATGTCATAACTGTACCGGAACTTCACCGGGAAAAAACCACCGGTAAAAATAAGTACCGGGAAAAAATCTCCACGCGGCACCACGTTTGCCCGACTAAAACCTAACTAACTTAACGCAGTCTGCTACCACCGTAGCTTATGAAGGGAGCTACAGGGCCCTATATGATAACCTAACCTATAAATTAACTACAATTGAACACTTACCAAATTAAATCTTCTTTCTCTTCGGATCCAAACTTGAGTGTCTTCGGGAAGGGGGAATTCCTAATCACCCTACCTAACCCTTGAGATCTCAATTCCACAGGACAACTAAATAGATTTCTTCCCGTAGTTTCACTCGGGAACAGCCAGATGTGAACAGCCAGCCACGTTTCACCTCTCACAAGAAAAAGTCACAATAACAGAGTTTTTCACAAACACAAATTCAATAGTTATTTAACAAACAGGAGATTCACAATTATCACTCAAACTAAACAACAAGCAAAAGACGCGAGACCGCTCCGCGTATTAAAATCAAACCGATATCGCCCTGGACAATGCAATGGCGACCGTCCGCGAGCCATCCACGCTAGCAGTGTGAAAACCCCGAACGCCCTCTGGCGGCAGCAATGCGAAACGCCTGCGTTTAGTTTTACCCAATATATTACAAACATCCCCCCGTCCCGGTCTGAGAAGCAGACCGCTAGCTTACTCTACGGGAAGGCGGGCGAGAGAGGTCACACCTCTCCTTAAAATCGAACCGTCGACCAACACCTCAGCCACACGCGGAGTGCAATCTCCGCCAAGAATCAAACGTAATATGCGAGCTCGTCGCCAAAGCAATGAGGGCAAATTTGCCTCTTTTAACAATACTAAATCACCCTCCCTGGGAGGCTCAGTCCTGTCTGTCCACTTCACTCTTTGCTGCAGCAAATGCAAAATATTCAAGCGACCAGCGACGCCAAAAGTCCTGGCTCATTTGCTGCAACATTTGAAAACGCGACAACCGATATACGCGTTCATCCTTCCACGGGTATTCGGGCAGGGCATTCAACGGCTCTCTCCCACCAAAAAATGACCAGGGGTGAGAGCTTCCAAGTCATTTTGGATCTGGAGATAGCGGACAGAGAGGACGAGAGTTGAGGACCGCCTCAACTTTACAAAACACTGTGGCCAGCTCTTCAAAAGTTAGAGCCGTTTCTCCGATAATGCGGCGGAGGTGGGTCTTTGCGGATTTCACAGCCGCTTCAAAAATCCCTCCCCAATGGGGGCAACTTGGGGGACTAAACTTCCAGGTTATTCCCCTTTGGGCAGCAATTTGACTTAAACTAGTACAATTTTTATCAATAAACACAGAAACATCCTTAAGATAATTTACAGTTCCTTTATAGTTTGTGCCATTATCAGACCTAATAAGGGAAGGTAGACCTCGACGCGAAACAAAGCGATCCAACGCGGCGACGAAGGCCTCCGTAGTCAGAGCCGATACCACCTCCAAATGGACAGCCTTGGTGGCCAAACAAACAAATACACACAAATAGCCCTTCACAATACGGGCATTACGAAAGGGAGAAGCCTTGATCGAAAAGGGACCGGCAAAATCGGTTCCGACGCCGTCAAACGGCCTCGAAGGTCGGATTCGATCAGCGGGCAAATCACCCATCTGTGGTTGCATCGTGGATGCCTTCAACCTATAACATGCAATACATCGAAACAGGACACTACGGATTGCTCTTCGGGCAGACAAAATCCAAAATTCGCGTTGCAAAATAGCCAACAAAGCATTGCACCCAGCATGGGCGTTACAAATGTGTCGATCAGACACCAAAAGCTGCACCAAGGGTCCGCCCTTGGGCAACAACAGAGGATGGCGAGTCTCATATGGAAGATCCGCCTTCCGGAGCCTGCCTCCAACCCGAAGAAGCCCATCCGAGTCGATGTACGGGTTCAAACGAGCGACCGCGCCCTTCAACTTAGCGCGTCCGTCGCGCAAAATACGAAGCTCTGACTCAAACCGTCCGGTCTGCACGACACGGACCCAATGCAACAATGCGCTCCGGCGCTCTTCTGCACCTGCAATCGGCTCCAACCGCTTTGCCTGTGGGTTTCTACAATTATGTATGAAACGCTTAATCCAACTGGTAACACCCAGAAGCTTATCCAAGCTGCTATACCGAGCAAGTAGCCAATCCGGCTCCGACGTCGTCTCAGCGACTACAGCATGTACACGGAGCCCAGTCAAACTCAAAGAAGTAACATCTGTCTGACAGACAGGCCAAGATGTTTCTGATCCCATCAGCCACTCTGGACCCCACCAGAGCGGGTGTGACACCAATTCTGGTGCCGTACAACCTCGGGAAGCACAGTCCGCTGGGTTAAGCTCTCCGGCACATGTCTCCATGTTATATCAATTCCAATATTTTGAATTTGGGAAACCCTGTTTCCAACAAAAACCTCCAAGGTATGTGGGGCCGTGCGCAACCATGCAAGCGCGACCTGGCTATCCGACCAGGCGAAGATGTCTCGTATCTCGACCGTGGCCGCCAGCTCACATGCAACGTGATGCAACAATTTAGAAAGAAGGTGAGCTCCACTCAACTCAAGCTTGGGAATAGTCAGCCTAGTCCTGATGGGGGCGACCTTGCTCTTCCCTAACAAAAGCGAGACATTGACCCGGCCATCGGCGTCAACTGTCCGCATATAGACTGACGCGGCGTAGCCTCGCTCCGACGCGTCACAAAAGCCATGCAGGCTGGCTCGATATTTCCCGGGTGGCAATATTCGACGAGGCAAGGCAATCCGATTGACTTCCTTAATCGATGAAAACAACTCGAGCCAATCATCCAATGGAGAGCCAAACAGCGGCTCGTCCCACGAGACGCCCAAAGTCCAAAGTCTCTGAAGAAGACACTTCGCAGAGAATATCACTGGACTGATCCAACCGCTTGGATCAAACATACGAGCTATTACGGACAACACCGTTCTCTTAGTCCAGACTTTTGGTATTTCCAAGTCCACTTGGAATGTGAAAATATCGGTTAGCGGCTGGTACTGCATGCCCAGCACCGCTATCCTGTTGGGATCATCCACATCCTCAAACAGGTGAGGGTTCTGTTGGTGATCCTCCGGGATCCCTTCTAGAACTTTAGGCTCATTGGACAACCACTTACGTAGCTCGTAGCCACCCGTTTTCAATATTTCAATCAATTCATCCCGCAGTAGGAGGGCCTCCTCAATACTTTGGGCTCCGGTGCACACGTCATCGACATACAAGTCACGTGACAGCACGGAAGCCCCACGGGGAAAGCGGATCCGTTCCCGCTCTGCCAATTCAAGCAATGATCTGATGGCGATATAGGGACTAGATTTCAAACCATACGTGTTTGTGTTGAGTTCATACACCGTCACAGGATCCTCAGGGCGCTCACGCCAGAGTATCAACTGGAATCGCCTGTCCTCAGGATGTATGACTGTCTGGCGGAACATCATCCGGATGTCGCGCGCCAAAAACCACTTGATGTCTTCTAAAGTTCAAGATGATGTCAATTATGTCCCTATGCAATTTGGGACCCGAATGCAAACACAGATTCAACGAAACCCCGTTCGAAGTGGGTGCGGACCCATCGAAGACGGTCCTCAATTTGCCTGTTGAGGCCTTCACCACCGCGTGGTGGGGCAAAAAATAATGCTCAGTTGAGCTCCAATCAACTCGAGCCGGAGACATGTGACCCAAATCCTCGTACTCGCGCATAAATTCAATATATTTATCGCGAAGTACGTGGTCACGCTGCATGCGTCGCTCCATGGACAGCAGTCGTTTCTCCGCAAGCGCCCTACTTTGCCCTAGGCTAGGACGAGAGGCAACAAAAGGTAACCTAGTTACAAACCGACCGGAGGGCAACCTCTCCGTGGTCGATCGAAAAAGGGCTTCGCACTCAGCGTGTTCCGGATCCATCCTGGAACTCATAGGTGGCTCCTCCACCTCCCAAAACCTTTGCATGGTCTTGGCCAAGGACGCAGATGCGACAACCGGTGGCTCCTCCGCGGTGCCATTATCAAACACAGGGCCCATCAGGGCAAAACCAAAAATCGTAGACACTGCCATCAGTGAAGACGAACCCAGAGCCTTCTGTGTACCCAACAAAATCCAACCCAATACGTCCGAGCCCAGGAGCAAGTCCACTGGGCCGGGATGAAAGACAAAGGGGTCGGCCAAATCCAGACTCCGAAACCAAAGACAACACACCCGGCGGTATGTCTGTCGAGGGGTGCCAACCCGCAATGGTATCCATTACCATAGCCGAAGTCGTGATCCTCATTGTGGAGGACTTCAGCGAAGAAAAGGTGACAAGTGTCTGGCCCGTCAGACACTTCACTTGTATGCCACCAACTCCAAGAAGTGGCACAGGCGAGTCTTCCACGACTAAACCTAACTGGCGTGCCACTCGAGTGGTAACCAAACTGCTTTGAGCCCCTGAGTCCAACAGAGCTCTCAAATTAATGGCTTGCCCCCTACGACCCCATACGCGGACCACCGCGGTAGGGAGCAGAACCGTCCGCGGCTCTGTCCCAGCAAGGGAGCAAGCTAGTTACGGGCTCCCCACTCTCTCCAAACCAGGGGCGCGCCACTGACCCGGATAATATGGCGGGCGAGTGCACATCCCCATCTGAGGGGGGGCATACCCCGCGGCCCGGCCATACATATGGTACGGCGGGTGGTACTCCAGCCGTGGGTACTCGTGCAGCGGCGGAGAAAACCGCTGCGGCTGCATGTGGTGGGTAGTGGTAACCCGCGTGGAGGGGGGTGTCCCCACTCTCACGTCCGATCTAGGGCCCCCGCCCATGGGGGCCCTATCCGGGGCCTGGCCAGCTACATACTGGCCATGACCTTGGGGCGCGTGGTCCCGGTCCGCCAAGACCCGCGCAGGTACGCGACCCCTCCCGAGGGGGTGCGACGAGCGAAGCCGCGTCCTCCGTCCGGTGGTGGAGGGCTTCGCGCAGGAGCGCCCCCGCCCATAGGGGACCCCTGCCCTCAACATCCGGGTGCCATCCCCGTTGCGGTTCATGCAAAGCATCGCGTGGTGCCGCCCACGGCATGCACTGCATGGTATGGCACTGGGACAGTCACGTGCATAGTGACTGCCCAAACAATAAAAGCAAAGTTCATGCCGCTTTGCCATGCGGCGCCTATCTTGTACTGGCAGTCTCTGCCAGTCCCTGCATTGCAGCAGGCTGTGGCCCATCCTGCCACATTGCAGGCAGTCCGCGTCCCCCGCGACTGCTGCCGTGTGTGCAACCCGCACACCAGCTCCACGCGGTGGCGGTTGCCGTCCCTGTGGGGGCTTCCCTCGCCATGAGGGTTCCAAGGGCCTACGTTCAGGCGCTCTGGATGGCGCTGAGTCCGTCATGGTATTCTCAGCCGCCCGTGCCTCAAACTCCAAAAACTTCACCAAGTCAGTGAATGTTGGTAGGGTGGTGCTGTCCCGTTCCGCATTTTCGCGCTCAAACCGCGAGCGGATGTCATTGGGCAATTTGCCCAATACAATGTGCACCAACAAAAAAGACCATTGGTCCACCGGCAGCCCCAGTGTGCGGAGCGCGTTACAGGCCACTGTAACGGGCGTGAGCAACTGCAGGCGCAACTGTGCCCTGTTGGCCACCTTGGGCAGGGCCATCAACTGTGCGGCGTGCGCATCCGCTAACAAACGTAAGTTTTGGTAGCGGGAGTTCAATAACTCCCAAGCCGTATCGTACTGGTCGTCCTCCACCCGGAGGTGCTGGATGAGCGACCGCGCTTCATCCTCAAGAGTGGAGAGGAGGTAGGCCATCTTCTGGGCCTTCGACAAATCCTGTCGTGCTACGACCAGGACTCAAACATATTTTTATATGCTACCCACTCCTCCATCCTACCCCCAAAGTGGGACAGCTGAAGGGTGGGGAGCCGACCAGTAACCGCTGGTCCTTCCTGTCTAACAGGTGTGCGAGGGCTGGTCCGCCAGCCTGTCTCGCCCTTATTGCGGTCACCGCCTCCGCGATATCATCGTGCAGACTCAGGATCTGGTCCATGTCCGCCATGTGACCTGCGTAGGCCTCCGGGGTAAGATCGGCTTCGGTAAGCGCCGCCATGGCCGCTTCCGCGCTAATCAATCGTGAGTGGAGGTGATCCGCTCTTAGCAGTATGGCGCCCTCCCTGTCCTTCCGGGACAGGAGTCCTCCGGCCGTCACAAACCATCTCAATTCGTTGGCGAGTGTCGCCCTAGCATTGGAGGCCTTCGCCATCGCGTCAAGTCACAAACAAAAAATAACAAAAGGTAAATAAAAAACAACAAAATCAAGCAACTACACGAAGAACCGCGGTAGGTATGAGAATGGCACAAACCCGGAACGCACGGTACAAACCGCAAACAAATACAAAAAAGGTTACAAATATTCTTATACAAACAAACTAAGAAAAATCTAATAATTTTTACAAACAATTAATTATTTTTTACAAACGAACAAATAGAGGGTAGATAAACTACGCTCTGCTACCAGAAAATGTGCAGAGCAACTACGCTCTGCTGCCACAAAATGTGGCAGCGAGAATCCGGACAAACGAAGCGGCGGGAAGAATTCTGTACCGGAACTTCACCGGGAAAAAACCACCGGTAAAAATAAGTACCGAAAAATCTCCACGCGGCACCACGTTTGCCCGACTAAAACCTAACTAACTTAACGCAGTCTGCTACCACCGTAGCTTATGAAGGGAGCTACAGGGCCCTATATGATAACCTAACCTATAAATTAACTACAATTGAACACTTACCAAATTAAATCTTCTTTCTCTTCGGATCCAAACTTGAGTGTCTTCGGGAAGGGGGAATTCCTAATCACCCTACCTAACCCTTGAGATCTCAATTCCCCAGGACAAATAAATAGATTTCTTCCCGTAGTTTCACTCGGGAACAGCCAGATGTGAACAGCCAGCCACGTTTCACCTCTCACAAGAAGAAGTCACAATAACAGAGTTTTTCACAAACACAAATTCAATAGTTATTTAACAAACAGGAGATTCACAATTATCACTCAAACTAAACAACAAGCAAAAGACGCGAGACCGCTCCGCGTATTAAAATCAAACCGATATCGCCCTGGACAATGCAATGGCGACCGTCCGCGAGCCATCCACGCTAGCAGTGTGAAAACCCCGAACGCCCTCTGGCGGCAGCAATGCGAAACGCCTGCGTTTAGTTTTACCCAATATATTACAAACAATCAATATTAACCGGATTGACTTCAAATTTTACCTACAATTTATACATCTATCGTATCGAATGTAACACATACATGAAAATACTCGAAATCTCTCACAATAAATACTTTTAAAATATCTGAAAATATGTCCCTAAAATAATTTATGGGCACGCAGAATGTACTTATAAGTACTGTAAAATCTATATTTTCAACTTCGTAGAAGAAGTAAGTTTATTTTCCTCTTCGAATTGGTAATTGACTAGTATTGTCAAACTAACCATGTCCGATATTCTACTAGTAATACCGTAAATCCCATGCATTAGGTATTTGGCACGATTCCTGGCGGTTGATATCTACCTACCTTAATCAAGACCTTAAACACTGTTTATTGGAGATCATAGCACCAGTCTTAAATTGCGGGAAAGGACAAAAATGTATGAGGCTGGGTCTATAAAAAAATTCAAGCGACAGTCTACGGAGTTACCAGCACTTAGTTTGGGCTATTTCTGTCGTCATATACAATGTGTCCCGACATCAGTGTCGGCTCATAACTTTTTTTTCTACTGTAGTAAAATGGCAGCCATTTTGTTTTGTTTCTGGTTCTTATACTAAATCAATCATAATTACCTTGTGTAAAAGTGCTATCGACATAAAATAGGTCACAATAATTAAATAAGAAAAATGTTTCAATAAAAAAAAGAAAAAACGTAAAAGCCAAAAAAAAATATTTTTTTTGTATTTTTTTTTATTATTAGCTTCTTGTGAATAGACTAGCCCATTAAAATGTTTATTTTTTATTCAAAAACAAAAGTTAAAAAAAAAAGTTTTGAGTGGTGATTTGTCCATAAAAAATGCCATATAACATACCAATAAAAGCTCCGACACAGATGACGGGACACCTCGTATAAGAAAAAAAACATTGAATAGGTATTTTGGTTAGTTTCGGGGATTTATCATGCGTCAATATCGAAGTAGGAATGCCTATTTGGCATAAAATTGAAAGTGTATAGATAATTCTGGGAGCAAACATAGAGCGAGCGAGTTTAAATTGAATTCGCGGATTGACGTGACCGGGGCGGCTCACTATCGTATCGTCTGCTAGTTCGTCGAGTAATATTTATTTTGCACTAGCTATTGCCCGAGGTTCCGCCCGCAGCAAAAAGTATATCTTCTTATGTGTTTTTCGTAAAATTTTTAACCCCCCCATTTCGACCCCATTGGGGTTTGATTTACGAAAAGAAAATGAGCCTATGTTTGACCACGGGTCTTCAACTATATTCATACCGAATTTTATCATAATCGGTCAAGCGGTTTAGCCGTGAAGGTGACAGATCGGCACCTGGCAGGCAGACTTTCGCATTTATAACAAAGTATGGATGTAATCAGTATCCCACTTCATCAGTATCACACTCCTAGCGAAAGTCATGTGAAGTCTTTGAATGTTAATTATAATATGTGATTTTATTAGTGTTGAAGGAATTGTTCAGAATTTTCTTGAACGATTCTAGTACATAACAATCTTGATGGACGTTCCCTTCTGATTTGCTACGACACATGCTGGGAACAAAGCAATGAATCTACAATTCGTAGCATTTTCGTAGCAAATCTTAGAAATTGCTACGAAATCGCTACGGCTAGGGGCTACGGCTACGTGAACGTAAACTCGCAGAGTAGTTTTTTGAGGTTGTTTTTTTTTTGTTGAAGTGTTCTCGGATCTGCATATTCTGCATGGAAAAAATATAGTCACAGAAATATTTTTTTTAAATAAATTTAAAGAACATAGAGCAATATGGTTACGTTCCGCGCGCGGAAGTCCGTGCTGCTCGATGGATCAGAACAATATCCTGGCCAGAATATTTTTTTTGAGTTCCAGAGGATTTTAAAAATAACCTCTGTCAATATACTGTCATTGCTATTATTTCATAATTCATTTATTTGTCTGAGCCAGCTGAGCTTAAATGAATATTTCAAAGGAGACGAATACTTTTTGTACATAAATATATTGTCCCAAAAATGTACGCGCACTCAAGTGCGAGTTACGACAGGAATAACAGAGAAGAAGAGGAGGACAGTGAATATGATGCAGCAAATATACAATGGAGCGACGCTATATTCATCCCGTTCCACCCCATATTCAGGCTGATCGTGCTTGTTTGCGTGATCCACAAGACCTATCTGGTAATAATGTTACTTTTTTATGTTGCATATGAATGAATGAATGAATGAAATAATATTTTTCAAGCAACCAGGACTCATGTTAGTAAACTTATGCTATGTTAGTAGGAATTATTGCGGAGGCCACTGCACCATCCCCCCGGCTATATGGCAGCAATGGCCTACGTACGCACAGTCCAGCTTGCTTGCGATCATGCGCATAGGTTCTAGAATATTTTTTTATAACCTGAAAAGTTTATAAGGGAGATAGGGCAACGGATAGCAGTGAATACTGGAGAATCCCGCTTAGGCTCTGGTGCAAAGGATGGCCATAGCGATTCAGCGCGGTAACGCGGCAAGCTTTCTGGGCACCTTTATACCAGAAATGCTTAGGGTTGTAATTAAATTTTAGGCTGCTTCATTTCTATGACTAATCTATACATCTATACATATAATAAAACAGTAAAAATATTTTGTCTGTACATTTAGTATTTTTGACTGAAATGGATAGAGGAACACTTAAAAGGAATAATAGAAAGCAAAAAATTTTTTTTGGAATTTCTTGTCTGTCTGTATGTATGTACGCGTTTCACTCAAAAACTACTGGACGGATTTGAATGAAACTTTTTTTGTTGTATAGCTATTAAGCCTGGGCAACATATAGGCTATAATTCATTTTGAAAACTGGAACACCTGATGAAGAACCATAACAGAACAGCTAAACTATAAGTAATATGGAAATGGTGCCTTAACAAAAATCGTTCAACCTGATGACTTAGCAAAAATCGTTCAACCTGATGAGCATTTTCTGCTGACGTATAAAAATTGAGAATCTGGAACATCTGATAAATAACTTCAAGAGACCAGCTACACTATAACATATAAGGAAATGGCGCCTTAGCAAAACTTGGTTAATCTGATGAGCATTTTCTGTAGACGTATAAAAATCGCAGATTGGAACACAGGAAACAGTTTGGAACACAAAAAGACTTTTCATCTAAGCCAAAGTCACGCGGGCGAAGCCGCGGGCATCAGCTAGTTTTACATATTTGTAAAATGTATGACTACCGTTTGTACAATGACTTTTAAAATTTACCATTAAACTAGTGGTTCGCCGCGAACTTAGACCTCGCGATTATTAATTTAGAAATATATATGCGTATATTTCAAAAACGGCAGAATCGATTTTGTTGCGCAACGAACTTAAAATATCTATGGATATTTGCTACACGTATTCTTAATATCATCGATATTAATTCAACGGTTCGAGAGTTATCGCGGAACAAACATACATACATACAAACAATGTGTTTTCGCACCAACTTGAATTATAGCCCTCGCTCGCTTCGCTCGCTCGGTCAATAAATGAGTTTTGTAACAGAAATCTGAAAAGTTAAGATTACTAACACAATAGCGAGCGAGCGTTCAGAACTTGTCATAAGTATTAAAATAAAAATACTTTCAAAAATATTTGGCTGCTTCCGAAAACCTCAAACGGCGCAATTATGCAGGCATCGGAGTACTACATTTTTGAACCGTTTGAATTAATATAATACTACCTACAGAAAGGAAACTCCCTGCCCCTCCCGCAATATGGCACCCCCGGCTCCTCCCGCACTTCTCCCCCGTTCTTGTGTGGTTGTGGGACGTTATGACTAATGAAAACGCACACATTGATGTGTTACTGACGTGTTCACGGATATACAGTTTCATTTGTAGTAGTAGTAGGTATATTTGACGCGCCGTTTTTATGAAGCGCCCGCGCGCCCTGTGCTTCAGCCCGTAAATTACATGGCGCCATTATTGCTCAGAAATTGATTACCTAACGTTTCTAGTGACCAGAGAAATCTCATTTTTCATTAATTCTTTAAATTTCCATACTGGTGCTGCCCCTAGCGGATTATTTTATGAATCATCAGAGTATTCTTTCACCCAATTTTATTTCAATTACTGCTTTCAGGGACCGTTGCAGGGTTCATTTGGTTTAATAAACTGTACAAATGCATTGGATTATAACATCGTTACCAAAGGAATCAGATATTTTTACACGGTCTTTGCCAATGGCATTTACTTTTTGGACACTTTTCTGCATATTGTGCACAGGTATGAGTCTTAATTTATAATGCTCTGTTCACGAGATAATCCGATCTATATTTCTATAATAATTAAACTAATACTTAATATCAATGACAAATAATATGAGCCAATCAGGAATGAAATTCATATAATGTAGAACAGTTGTTACAATCAAGCAAAAAAATATTAAAAACACCTTATTGCTAAATTTAAGAGCTCTGTTCATATATATTTTAGAGCGAAAAACATATGCCACCTTTTTTATCATCATATAACAAAATATTATATGAGAATCGAATATTGGGATTTTATTTATTTTTTTAATAAATGAAAATAATAAATGATGACCGAACTATTTCCAAATGGCGCGCCAAATGTTTACACTCGGCTTTTTATGTCTGACGTATAATCCGACCAATTGAAATTGCTCGTTAGTTTCATATCACTCGCGTTTTAATTGAAGTATATTGCACTTGGTCGGTTCAAAATTTTTGACGACCGACCGTTCGACTTTGAGAAAACTTTATCGGCATTTTACATGACTAGTTAATCAGATAATGTCGTCAGGTAAAATGCCAAAGGTGTCCAAGGCGATCGGTCGGTCGTCCTAGATACCGATGGTCTGACAAGGTCATCTTGCGCAAGCACAGCGATGACTGGCAGGAGATGGCGCAGGACAGACCTAAATGGAGATCTTTATTATCGGAGGCCAAGATTAGTTACATATACATAATTACCAATTCTTGCATGTACATACATTTTGTTAAGATTGTATTACGTAATTGTAAGTTGTTCCTCAATAAATAAAATAAAGATTCATTTTGGGTCCCTGCGCCATAATAATTAGTGTGTTAACTAGAGATTGCAAATGACAAAACCACCCCTTTATCATTACCACGAAAATGACTTTCGAGTTTCGTATTGATAAACACGTGTTGTGACATCAACAAGATGTCTATGTCTCTTAAAATGGAAGAAGATAACAAAATCATTATCTAAGATCAATGCTTAATTTCCACATTTTTTATTTAGACAAGTTACAGATAAAGCAGTGAGGAGAGAGCACCTCCCAAAATCGGCATTTCTAATTTTATTGGACGTGTTATCATTGATACCATTCAACGATCTACTCTCGTCCGACTCTTGCGCAATAGATATCTGGCCAAATATTCTATGTTTTACAGAATTTATTATGTAAGTTATTTTCTTTCCATCAAGTATATACCTATCTGATCATTGTTAGAATCTGTAAAGACCACTGACGCGACAAAAGGTTCGTAAGATTTAAGATATTATCTTATCCATATTCAGCAAATAAATATTTCATTCATTCAATAAGGGAGTTTTAAATTACTTTCTGCAATGATATAGCCATCATGAGCAAACTTTGGGTCATGTTTGTGGTGACTTATTTCTTGCAAACTAAAACTCTCACTGTAAAATTTGTAATTTTGTCTGTCTTACTTGTTAGTTTGTATCATATTTTTTTGTTACCTATTTGTCATATGTTATTATATATATATATGACTAGCTTTTGCCCGCGGCTTCGCCCGCGTGAATTTCCCACGGGAACAGTGCTTTTTCCCGGGATAAAAAGTAGCCTATGTGCTATTCCAGGTCATTATCTACCTCTGTACCAAATTTCATCGAAATCTGTCCAGTAGATTTTGCGTGATTGAGTAACAAACATCCTCACAAACTCACAAACTCACAAACTCACAAACTCACAAACTCACAAATTCACAAACTCACAAACTCACATCCAAACTTTCGCATTTATAATATTAGTATGGATTTTCAGGCTCAAATTTACTAATTTTCTTTTCATTTTACAGTATTTACAGGATAGTCGAATATTTTGAGCTCGTAAATACACATAATCATTGGAAACTATATATTGGATACACGGTCACTATAATAATATGTGTTAACTGTGTAACATGCTTGATGATACTGCTGACATTTCACGGGCTTTGCGCTAACTGTGCGGATATAAACCATTTGCACGACTGGAGAAAATTTGCTAAAAAGGTAAAAAACAAGTTGGTGTACCAAAGATTTTGATTCCCTTTTAAGTGGTACGAACCCTCTAAACCCCTCTCCCCCATTTCAGTTTTAAGATCCGACAAGTGAAAACATCATTAAGGCGAGGTTCCTTCAAGCCAACTTACCCTGAACGAGCTTTACATAGCCTAGCGTTTCAGCACGTTCTCATTCAATACTCATTCAATTGCTCAGGGCGCCTAAGGAAATTTTCACTTCAAAATAAGGTTTATATTGAAATAAAACGAACATGTTTTATTTCAAAATAAACCTATAACGTTGATACTCTCATTATAGTATTTATTTTCAGATTAACGTAAGCGACAATTTTAGATGGTACTTTTTTGGATACCAATACATATATGCGTGGGTAATTAATATTCTTATTGATGAAACTAAGCCGTCGACATTGTTGGAATATTTTTTAACTTCCGGTCTTATTATTTGGGCACACGGGCTTGACATGATTCTGTTTTTGCCAAAGTTTTTTTCCGAAGGCATTTTGTCACTACGATGGATATCTACCTTTCATCCACATGTCAAGAAACTAATACAAGAAACCAAACGAAGAAACCCTTCTCCTACAGCCCACATCAGTGTTAGAAATTTCTACAATCTCATGTGGACCCAACGCGCTGGTATCATCAATACTCCTGATATTTTACTCGAGATACCAAGATATCTACGAATTGATATCCGACAAGACTTGATATGGCAAATATTTTACCACAGTCCCACATTAAGAAATACATCAACTCCATTCAAGAGATATATCTGTGATTTAGTACGTATGGACTATAAGTTGCCTGGTGCAAGATTTTTTGCTGGACCCCAGTCAAATACAAATTTATATTATTTAAAAACAGGCATCGTACAATTAATTTCTACAGACGATGGATTGACACCTCTGTTGTCAGTTTCAGGAGGCACTCTTTTTGGGGATATAAGTTTCTTTACTTATCCTATGCAAAGAAATATACATGTTAAATGTTTAACATACTGTGAAGTTCTATATATTACACGAAGTGATTTATTAAAAACTCTACACCGTTACCCGGATGATAGAAAAAATATTCTTCAATTGGCGCAAGAAAAGATGCGGCACGCCAGAACATTGTATAGTTGCAAACAAAATGTGAGAGGTTTAGATAGAGCTGAGGATGAGGGCATGGATTGGTTGAAAAAACGATGGTGGGAAATATCTGATAGCGTTGGTGTATATAAGAAAAGATCAAAGATCGGAAGATGCGAAATACCTCCAGAGGAATCATTCTATCACTGTGCCAAGTACCTTGGGCAACTAGTATTGTGCAATGAAGCACAGATAAAAAAGACTTCGATATTCGTCAATGATAAATTTCCATGGGTATTGTCACCAAAGTCATCATTTAACCAAGTTTGGCATATTTTTGTTAATTTGATAGTGATCTTTGTTTTAATAGCCTTTCCTCCTAATTTATCACTGGAAGAATTGCCGCCTTGGTTCATAACTGTAAAATATTTTACAGATTTCATTTATATCGCAGACATATGCGTGTCTTTGAGTACATCCGTAGATTCAAACGAAGATGCTACTTCAAATTTTGCTTCGGTTATGTTAGTCAGATTCAAACAACCTAGCTTCGTCATGGATGTGCTGGCGGCGCTGTGGATAGAAAATATTACACTTTTGGTTGGAAAACCCCAGTACTACTATACATGTCAGTTTAATCGCCTTATTAAAATTTATAGGTTATTTCCAACAATAGGACATAATTGGAGCATAGGGCAAGATCATACCTACCCGGTATATATGAGAATATTCACCAGTTATTATTCTTTTATGTATATTGTTTCCTTCTTAGTTTTTGTATTAATTCGTCTCATTCCATCATTGACAGGGACTTATTTTTTTGGAATAATTGTCTGTGATAACCCGGCTTTGTCTGATTCAGAGTGTATTCTCCAGTCTTTGCATCATATACATGTGGCGTTAAAGTTTCTTTTTCAATATACGTTTCGTGAAGTGATTCCAAATAGCATGATCGATGTAGTCGTAACTTTGGTAATTGCCTATCATGGGTTTCTTCTTTCCATGTATTGCAAATCTAGATATCTTGCAGGAATATATTTAATGTTTCGAGAAAGATTGAGTTATCAAAGATTTGTGACTACTTTAAGAAGTTATTATCGACATCATACGATTCACAAAAACCTTCTGGTGAGACTAGAAAGGTATTTATTATGTCATTGGAAATATCACCATGGTGTAGATGTGCTTCGTCAAAATACTTTGAAAGATGAGCCTTACGACATATACTGGAAGGTACAAGGCGAGGCCGCCGAGAAGATTATTGGTGAATCACGTGTCTTTGAGGGCGCTGACCCAGGACTGATTCGAGAATTGGCTTATCAAGCGAAATACTTAATAATGCCTCAATCTTCTACATTATTTTTATTTGGAGTATTGAGTAAACATGTAACTTGGATCGTTCAAGTAAGTACAAAATTATGATTTTTTGTTATATCTATGCGTAACAGTTTGCAGCAAACTTTGCGATAATGTAATTTGGTCAAGTGCGTGTCAGGCCACGCGCATTGTGGGGTTCCGAAGGTACCTACCCTGAACAAATGCGGACACATGAACCTATATTTATTCCCAGCTTTTATAACTATCTACGTGTACTTATATAACCATCATATTCAACGAAAA
The DNA here is from genome assembly GCA_018467065.1 of Ephestia elutella. Classification (NCBI taxonomy): domain Eukaryota; kingdom Metazoa; phylum Arthropoda; class Insecta; order Lepidoptera; family Pyralidae; genus Ephestia; species Ephestia elutella. The sequence continues at coordinate 14,160,225 of CM031571.1, read as the reverse complement.
TTGTTTCTACAAATATTTTACATACTAAAATTTCTTTATTTATTACTCGTTAACGTCTAAAGAAAAAGGTACTGTAAATAATAGTGATAATCCATTATATTGGCCATTCGTGACCCTTTTCCTATTTAAGGGGGGGATGGGACACTTGACTTTTAACAGAATTTTGCACTTTAAAGTTTAATATTAGACAAAAGAATACCGAAATCCAAAAACGGTCTTCATATACTCATATTTTAAGAGACTTATCAAACAAATGGTACCCTACAAAATCATCTCCACTTTTGATGTAGGGAAGACACCCTAAATAAAAAAAACCGTAGTCAAACTCGCGCACCGAGGGTACCGTACACACAAAGCATCTCACATCAAATCAATAATTCAAAAAAAAATCGAGTTATTCCGGTCTGATCCACAAAATCTGATACCTTTGTGGATCCGTTTTATTTTAATTATTTTTTATTCCGTTCTAATCACCCGTCTAGGGGATCAGAATAAATAATTAAATGTTGTATTCCGGTCGGATCCCCAAGCATATTTTTGGTACAGTCAGTAACAAAATATTTGACTCTCTTTCATCACTATCTGGTATAATAAATTGTCAACTACCTTAAGGTTATAATCTTCATTAGAATTTTTATACCTGGAAAACAGTGGGGATTGTTATACAATAGAATTCGTTATCATATCGACCAAGTCCACAGGATAGGTTAATTGTCTAAAGAAGGTTTTTTGTTAGGTATTTGATTTCTCATTGGTTAATTATTTAAAATTTAATTTTATATTATCTAAATCAAAGGTGCAAATTTATGTTTATCTGTGCTGTGATTGAATATCCTAACTAATATTGTTTGTTTAATTTTTGGTTTATTACTTCTTCACGCTGTATTTACTGAACCAATCCTCCTGAAATCGCATACACATAGAAGTACTGAGATATAGGATACCTTTCATCCTAGGAAAAGCACTGTTCGGGAAATTCACGGGGGCAAAAGCTAGTAATTAATAAAAACAGATTATTTTTTCATTGACAACTGTTTTTTTTTCTTGACTGTACTAAACAGGTAATGGATCAGACCGGAGTAATCAATTTTAGAGTGGATCAGACTGGACAAAAGTAATAATAATAGTTAAAAGTGGATCCGTTTAGTAGATCAGACCGGAATAACTCAAAAAATTCTATTTTTAATTAATACATAATTTAAATATAATTATAGTTTCTGAACAATTTAATTAGTAATGGTACAATTTTAAGTCACTACATATAAAACTATGGAACGAATTTACTTATACTTTTTTGATGGCAAATTGACTTTGGTGGCAAACCTACGCTACAGTAAACCGAATAAACAGGTTGCCCCTCAGCGGTGTTCCCGAATAGTTCCGACATAGGGGCCTTTAAGAAAATTCAATCACTTTTTAAAAAAGTCTGCAACGCATCACTGACCTTCTTAGGGTCGTTGGTGTCTATGTCTATGCTATAACCCGCATGCTCGTTTGCCTACTATTCTATATATAAAAAAAAAACAAAACAAATCAAACTTTCAGGCTAATTGGAGCACCTACATTATATTTCTTTTTTTAGCATCTCAGATGCAATTAGTACTAAAGTACTCTCATATAGAAATTAGATATGGTCAAATACCTTACTCGTATAGTGGGTATAGGTGTTAAGTGACGCATGCCTAATGCGTTTCAATAGAAATTGGATATGGTGAAGATTTTCGATGTGCAGGATTGAAATGCGATAGTTCAGTTGGAAGAGCAAGGTCGTATAAAGAGTCGCGGGTTCAAGTCCTGCTCGCATGGAATTTTTTCACCATATCTAATTTCTATATGAGAGTACTTTAATACCTACATTATATTTTAGGGCCTTGTGAAATGTGAATACAACAACGAGAATGGAGAAGTGCTAAGGAAATATTACAATCCTGGTGAAATGATTAATGTTACAGCCACAATATTAGAAAAACCATCTATTCGGACTTATATTGCACTCACAGATTGTGAAGTTAGTATTATGTAACTGTATTCGTTCAGTAAATTCATCACAGTTTAGCAAATTATCCCAATTCCGAGATGAATTAAACGAAAATCGATTGCTATTGTGAAGTAATTAGTATTAGTAACTGTATTCGTTCAGTAAATTCATCACAGTTTAGCAAATTATCCCAATTCCGAGATGAATTAAACGAAAATCGATTGCTATTGTGAAGTAATTAGTATTAGTAACTGTGTTCATTCAGTAAATTCATCACTGTTTAGCATATTTACACAATTCCGAAATGAATTGAACGAAAATCGATTGCTGTTGCGAAGTAATTAGTATTAGTAACTGTTTTCATTCAGTAAATTCATCACAGATTAGCAAATTTACCCAATTCCGAGATGAATTGAACGCAAATAGATTTCAAGTAGACTTTTTTGCAATTTGACGACCTTTACTATAAAGCCAACGCCCATCCAATTTTTTTAGGACCAGAACATATCAGTTAACCCGCATGCTCGTTTGCCTAGTATTCTATAAAAAAATATCTTGTAAGTTTTATCTTTCTAGTTTCACATTCAGATGTTGTAATGCTATTTACAGTATCCAGATTATAGCGACTGATCGTTATAAAATTATAAAATAGACGTAATACATATAAAAAATCAAGTTTATTATGTGCAGGATATAAGTTCGTTTGTTTTCCTTGTTTGATTGATTTTATCACTTAATTTTTTCTCTGTCTTCAGGTTATACATATCGATGTAAATGATTTTAAAAGAATCATGAGAAGATTCCCTCAGGAATGGATCTATCTACAAAAAAATATTGAAGAATTCTCATCTTCATTTGATGAAGTGAAAGAAAAATACTTTACTAGACATGCAGATGTAAGTTTAATTTGGCCCAAATGATCAAGTTATCTCATCTGCCTTACTTACTGTAATGCCTTCGATCAACAATATAGTTGCCGTCACGTAAAAGTGCGCTGGCGGATAAGCTACGCAGTAGGCGATATATCGGTCTATGCGGTGAGCGGGGTCGGCGTGTCTCGTCCGGCGCACGCGATTGGTTCGTCAGTCTTACCCATGCGCAAGTTTCACCCCCTCCTTACCCTACCAGCGGCCTTTTACTTGATGGGAAATATACACCTAGATTAAAAATTACAACTCTGAAAATAGCCCGATGAATAAGAGCACTTAATAAGCGTGTGCTATTTTTGACAGAACTGGCCGCGTATTGCCAAACTGTATACCAGTACAGACACCCATACTCTGTGCTCGATCACTTTGTGCTCATTAAAATAACAAATATTCATGAGCAAACTGCGTACGTACACAGAGCAGTCTGTATAAGTATACAGTTTGCTCGCATGCGTATATGCCATTCTGTGTACCAGTACAGACACCCATAGTCTGTACTCTACTACATTGTGCTCATTATAATAAGAAATATTCTAAAGCAAACTACGTACGAATAACACAAAATGCGAACGTGTTATTCTAAGTAGCTACATTAACATAATCATAATCTAAATTGGCTAAATTATCGTATATGAAAGGTTTTTTCCAACAGTAACGATCCCACTAATATTATAAACTAGTAAGCCTGCCCCGGCTCCGCCCGTAGTACATACATAACCTATGTCACTCAGGGATAGTGTAGCTACCCAACAGTGAAAGAATTACAAAATCGGTCTAGTAATTTCGGGCCCTATTCATAACAAACAAACAAACCTTTTCTCTTTATAATATTACTAGCTGTACCCGCGACTTCATCCGCGTGAATTTAACAAAAAAGGTTCCTTTATTATATTATAACTTGTATTCATGCATAATTTAATCTATGTGCGTAAAGTATTTACTTGAAATTACAAATTACAATAACAAATACTTTGTTTTAATTTGACGGACGCGTGCGAACTCGTTCAATTAGGCCAAGGCCACTGCCAGAGTGCGAAGAATGCAAAGAATGTACCAAACTATCCTTGGTGCGAAAGAGACAGAATGAGTCTGCTCTGCACTCGCATGTATTTTGCTCATAACGAAGCATTCTACATACCACTGCAGCCAAAATTGTCTGTGCTCGTATATATTTCGCTCTTATAAATTAGAGCAAACTGTATTATATTACAGAGTTGCTCTGTACTGGTAAGCAGTATGCTCTATAAGTACGAGAGCATATTGCGTGCGATCACAGAGCACTCCCTGTCTGTGATGGTACACATTATGGCAATACGCTGGGCGAACTGGCCTGGCCATTGCATTACGAAATTAATTGCTTAAATTTAAGGTATATTTTTGATCGAAGTTATATTTATATTCAATCAACACGGACTGTTTTTCGCTTTGATTTTGTATGAGACTCTAGGTGAATTGTTGATTGATGATATTATTAAATGCACTAAAATTCTTTAATCTCGGAATTACTAAAAAATGCTTTCTAATATAAGGTAATAAATGTATTCGAATATCCAATCACTGATGACGGTTTCGTTCTTTTATTTTCAGTACCAGCGTAAACTGCGCGAGCGCATATTTAACGCGAGAAAGTCAGTATACAGTTTACAGCCTTCAAAGCCAGTTTTGCCAGTTGCGAGTATGTCAAAAAGATTTAAAAGAAAAATTGACTTAGACGCTGAGTTACATGTAACACCTGATTCTAAGTAAGTATATATATACAATCTCATATCTGATGGTAAATCTGTATACCTGTAGTGTTGTCACTACACCCTCTTGCATATCGTTGAACTTCGTCAGAAGTTAAGCCATTTATGAACGTGAGGTGTGAAAACGTAAGACCTGACGTTCACATATGTAACTTATCTATTCTACTCGTAAGCGCAAATACTATTTTTCATATATATATATACGGACAAATCACACAGATTGAGCTAGCCCCAAAGTAAGTTCGAGACTTGTGTTATGAGATACTAGCTCAACGATACTATATTTTATAACAAATACATATGTATACAAGGTGTAACGGAAAGGGTATTACTATACAAAGTGGAAAGATTAGTTACCATGGGTAGATCCTTTATGTGAAGTTTCAGATTATTTGCAGCACTTTTAAAAAGGAATGTTAAAAAAATAAATTGTAAAACGAAATCTATGCCATGTTAACAAACACTGCACATCACTATTCAGGGTATTTCAATGTCAAGGTTGCCTTTGCACTGCTCACATACAAATTATTCCACCTTCTCGGTTACTATGAAAACCTGGTACTTTGAGCACTATCCGCTTTCGTCACCTTTTGACGTTTTTTCACCTTTGGTTTTTCAGCAAAGATTTCACAATGAAACCACTCGCCGTCACTTTACACGTGTCGGCGGGAATTTTTAATTAATTACTTTACTTTAAATTGATTGATCATTGTAAAAAGAACCATTTGCAAGTCGCTTTTCAGTGTTTTCGTCATGTTTTTAATTAAAAATCACATAACTCGCATAAATATTTTTCACTTTGATACATAAACAACTCAAGGTAATAGTGACAGTTACGTATTTATTTTTCCATGGTTACGTAATATTAGTGCTGTGTGCCAGTAACATTTTCAGAATGAGGCTAGGTATCATCTTTTTTCTAGCCAAACACACACCACCTTTTCGATTCTGCCATCCTAGTACAAAATAAATAAATATCCTACATAGAGCAACACGGACCTCCACGAAGTCCATGTTGCTGATAAATATGATATTTTTCCGAATGAACCTCCCATTATTTCATGGATCCCTCGTATCAAATCAATATCGTTTACCTTTAATTTCTGTCATGTACCATGAAGATTAAATTTTTTTTAAATTTAATTTTCGGCCATACCAGGATCACATATCAGCCTAACAAGGTGCAAGTGACCCCTTTTTCAGAGTTCATTTTAAAGAAATTCAAAACCTTTTTTTATCTTGTCAGAATGTCTATTCTTCAGACATACAGAAAGTGTTATAATTTGCAAAAAAAGAGTGCGCAACCTATTTCACAAATTCTAATTTATGACAATACCAGGCGCAGAATCAAGGAGGTGTGATTTAATTTTGATAGTGGTAGATGATTGACCTTGAATCCAACAGCTGTTTACTGTCATAGTGGTGAATAGTGTTGTGCCAATTCAAATTGAAATATTGTGTATATGTATTGTTTTTTTTAAATTAAAAATTAAAACAGAAACATACAAGACTAAAAACATCTGGAACTAGTTTGAAACCATGGTCACAATAGGCTCAATCGATATGGATATAGGTATTCCGTTACACCTTGTATAGATGAACATCCAAGACCCAGGTCAATCTGAAAAAGATCATTTTCCATCTTGACCTGACTGGGGATCGAACCCGGGACCTCCGGTGTGGCAGTCCGGCATGATGACCATTAGGCCACGGAGGTCGTCAAAATCATATGTCCGGTCCTTAGGGACGTATCAAAATGAAATCTATGCCAGATTTTAAATTATACCTCCAAAATACAACTCTGAAAAGCTTATCTAATTTTATCCAGCAGATGTGCGTATAAAAAAATTTAAAAAATCGTTTTGGCTAAAATAAAATATTTGTGATCTAATAAATAGGTGGTGTAAGTACACCACATGTTTTTGTCATACTTTGATGATGTAGAAACTTGAAATTTCGAAAAGAATCTCTTCATATTGTAGCAAAGTATTAGTTAATTATATAATCTGTAATCCTAACTAATATTATAAATGCGAAAGTGAGTTTGTTTGTTTGTTTGTTTGTTACCTCTTCATGCTTTATCTACTTAACCAATCTTCCTGAAATTTCACATAGCTGGAAGTACGGAGAAGGACATAGGGTACCTTTCATCCGGGGAAAAAGCACTGTTCCCGTGGGAAATTCGCGCGGGCGAAGCCGCAAGTGAAAACTAGTATAAATATACACATTAAAAATTCAAAAGGAGTGAAATGGGTGGAAAACAATATTCAAGCGGGTGATGCGATAAAGGCTAGATCATAATAATTTTGGTAAAGATTTTAATTAGAATTTTTCTTAACTATTTATTTTTAAAACAGATGGCGGGATAATTTCAATTGTTTTATGCGGGGATGGTCAAATGTTACCCTCGACAAAATTTGAGAAAAAAGGGTGACTCAGGAGTAGGACAGTAATACAGGTTGTAAAAAAATAATGTTGTTTTAGAATATCATTGATAATGTTATTCTAAAACAACATTTTTGACTTCAATGTTTACATAAAATATAGTCTTTCTACCGTAATTTTTTTTTCAGTTTCATGAAGTTTTGGATGCCATTTAGAGCTGTAACCGTATTGTTATCTATTATTGTAACATCGTTAATGGGTAAATATCATTTACTGACCATTTTCTGATTCCGAAGTTAACAAGGAACACTTATAGTTTTGCCACACGAATAAATATCCCACAGAACGGATGCTGCCTACATGCGGCCCGCTGTCAGGTACACCACTATTTATATATTCTGTGGGTACACTCACACAAAGCGCGTCGATGTGTGCATTTGTGTCCGTTTGTGTGGACCAGTCCTGCGTGGACTTTAAATGCGGCCGTGCTTCACGCGATAATGGTAATATAATATTACACGCGACAACGCTGCCAACTTTCTTTTTTTTTATAACATAGAGCGGCAAACGAGCAAGCGGGTCACCTGATGGTAAGCGATCGCCGCTGCCTAAGGACTACTGTAACACCAGGGATATTACAAAAGTATTGCCGGCTTTTCAAGAAGACGTAGACTCGTTTTTTGAAGGTTCCAATGTCGTATCGGTTCGGAAACACCGCCACAGGAATTTGTTTCCACATATTGGTCGTACGTGGCAAGAAGTGTCTTTTAAAACGTACGGTGGTTGACAGCCAGTCGTCCAGATGGTATGGATGAAACTTGTGACGGGTAGTATGGTGGTGAAATTCTGCAGCAGGTATTACGTCGAACAATTCCTCAGAGCACAACTTAGGCCACAAGTACATTGCTTTATCGCATTTGAAGATTCTAAAGCATTCTGCCGCCAACGTGGGATGCCGAATAAGAGTGTCACGCACAGGCACACATCGACGCGCTTTGTGTGAGTGTAGGTACCTACAGCGAGCATGTAGGCAGCATCCGTTCTGTGGGATATTTATTCGTGTGACGAAACTATTTACTTTAATAAAAAAAAATATTTATTTTAGGTGGTGGTGGAGTTTATATCAAATCATATTTAGGTTTTATAAGAACTTTATGTACAGCTATATCTTTAATTGATATAATACTAAAATTTTTTGTAAGTTTTAAACCTTTGCTTTGTACCTTAAACGCAGTATGCTTATTCTGTTAAGTAAATTATGTTGTAGTGCAAAAGAATATTGTTGATTACAGTGCTTATTGTAGAATTTTATTTATTTAAATTATTTTTACTTTTACCCTTAGCTTCACCAGCGTGAATTTCCATATTTTCCGCTTTCAATTTTTTTTGAAAGAGGTTCTTTATTGTATAACGTAAATGAGCATGAAGAAAAGAATTTTAGAAAATTTCACCACTTAACATAGTGATATAGGTGAATAACTAAATTCACGCGGGCGAAGCCAAGAGCAAGAACTAGTTTTATATATAATACGGCGTGCCATTTTTTGTTTTTAGCTTGCCTATTACGACGAGAAAGGTATTTTAATAACGGCAAGACTGAAGACAATGATGCACTACATCACCCGCGGATTCACCATGGATGTTATCGGTTTCCTCCCTTGGGACGTCATATTAAAACTATTTATATCTAAAGACGTACCTGACGGCACTTTGAAACTTGTAAACACTGCATCCCAGTTGGCTCATTTGTACCTTCTAACTGGATATTTGGATTATCTTGCTGACCGTCCATCGTCAATTAGCGCTCTTATCAAAGTGAGTAGAATTTAATATCACTACATAGGTACAGTCACAGATAACCCCCAATAGATTCCGCTTGTATGGGCGTCTGGGGTCACCGCACTTACATGCTTTTGCACTTATAAATGAAATTGCTTCATTAGTTGCAACCAGAACTCAGAGCTATGAGGTTGTTTCCTGAAAATTTCCGAAAAAATCTATTAGGTTCGTTGAGTGTGTAAAAATGAGTAAATGTTGCATAAAATGGCGCGGAAAATCATCAAGGATATCAAATCTCTAAAAGAATGGTATAACTTTTTCACAAGTAAGTTTATTAGGTAATTAATTTAATATAATTACGTGCAGAGTTCACTTTATAGTGTAGCGCAGTAAATAGAGCGAACCTTCCCTAGGGGTTAATTACGTGCGGTCCAGTAACTCAATTTTTTTTATATTATTGTTTAGGATGGTTGTAAGTATTTAAAATAAATATGGCACAATTGAATAGTTTTTGCACTTGCCGCCAAATTGGAAAAATAAAAAAAAAATCACCACTTTGTTCGGTTTTTCGCTTATATTTTCTTTTAAGTGCATTTTCGCTAGAAAAGTGTTCTACACAATGTTGTAGAAAATTAAATTTGCCGTTATTTACATTTTACATTTTGTTTCTAGGACTGACAGTTTCCGAGAAAAAAAAATCCTTTGCCTTTAAAAAAATCTAATTTTTCAAACATTCGTCAATCTTTTTTAATTAAGAACGATATAATCCAGTCATGACCTATTTTAGGAGAAAAAGTAGCAGAACAAACATCGTAGGGAATTTAATTACCTGCAAAACGCAATTGCATATTTCTTAACTAACCCTGCAAGGTGGAGAGTAAAACTAAATGATTAAACAACGGAAATTGTTTTTTGCTATAATATTTTACTTTTTACTAACTGAACCTCGCTCCCATGGAAATTTCGGGATATAAAGTACCTTATGTGCTAGTCCTGATATTTTTCTACTAGTATACCAAATTTAAGCGAAATCCGTCTAGTAGATTTTGTGTGATTAAGCAACAAATATCACATCCAAACTTTCCCATTTATAGTGTGATTCATTGCAGGTGAGTAACCGGTACCTGATTGGGATACTGTAAAAGTGTCTGTGGACATTATCAAGTACAGATATTAGATAATATTTGCTTCATCAGCAATAAAGATTAAGAAAGAAATCCGATTTTTTAATGAAAAAGTTTGGATGTGATATTTCATGCTCAATCTTAAAAAATCTTCTGGAAGGATTTCGATAAAATTTGGTATGCTAGTAGAAAAATATCAGGGCTAGCACATAAGGTACTTTTTATCCCAATATTACTATGGGAGTAAAGCCCCCGGGTGCAGCTAGTAGACAATAAAATATGATAGCAAAAACGTAATATTTTAACTTTTACTTTTACTCCCTACTCCGTAGGGTTGGTTAAAAAAAATTACATGTGTTTTGTAGGTAATTAAATTTCCTTCAAATTTTATTCCAATATATATTTTCCTAGAGTAGGCCATAAATGAATTACAGCGCTCTGAAGTAAAAAGTTTGACAAATTTCCAAATGCGATCAAAAATGCGATTTTTTTAAAGTGCACATCTCCATAACTATAAGTCCTAGAAACAAAATATAAAATGTACATTATAGGAAATTTATTTTTACAACATTGTGTAGAACTCTAATGTAGCTAAAATGCATCTAAACGAAGGTGAGAGCGCAAATCTGAATAAAGTGGCAATTTTTTTTGTTTTTCCAACATATGGCGGGCGTGGAAGGGGGGAGAAATTGTGCCTCTTGCATTTTAAACACTTACTAACCATCCTAAATAACATATCAAAAATTCAGAACTATTGAACCATTTGTAAGTAAACCCTACCCTTAGCTCTATTTTGGTCTTTATTCAATGAACTATGGACGGATTTGTATTAAATTTGGTATACACTGTAGAAAAATACCAGATATAGTACATAGGTTACTTTATATCCTGAAATTCCCACGGGAGCGAAGACCCGAGGCGCAGTTAGCAGAAAATAAAATATTATAACAAAAAAAGCAATATTCCGTAGTTTTAATACTGAGTTTTACTCCCCATTCTGCAGGGTTGGTTAAGAAAAATGCAAATGCGTTTTGTAGGTAATTAAATTCCCTACAAATTTTGTTCCAATACTTATTCTCCTAAAATATGCCATAACTAGATTACAGCGTTCTGAAGTGAAAAGTTTGACAAATTTCAGAAAAAGAAGATTTTTTTATTTTTTTTTATGAGCACACATCTCGGTAACTATCAGTCCTAGATACAAAATGTAAAATGTAAATAATAGGAAATTTAATTATCTACAAGATTTGTAGAACACTTTCCTAGCAAAAATGCATCTAAACGAAAATATAAGCCTAAATCTGAAGAAAGTTTTTTTTTTTTTTTAGTTTTTTAAGATTACTACGGACGCGGAAACTTGGCAATTGTGCCCTTTTTATTTTGAATACTCACAATAATCCTACACAACATTTCAAAAAAATCACAATTACTTGACCGTTTGTAATTTCATTCTCGTCTATTTACTGCGCTAAGTGGTCGATATATGTGAAACAGTGCGAACTAGAGTACCAAAATGGGGTGACGTTGATGTCTTTTGCAAGCATCTCTTTTTTTCCCAAGTGTCAAGTATATGTTTGTCCTTTTCTCTTTGACGTCAGTTACCGCTCCCGACCCCCGCGCACTTCCTCTAAGTTTGGTGACTTTCGACGCGAACAAGCATTCAATGATACTCAATCTATTGAGAGTGATCTGTGGGTACAGTCAAGATTCAAAAGTGCAGTCAGAATCTACAAGGCATTATGATCATTAAGGCTAGGCGATAAGGTCTTCGTGGTATGACTGCACTTATGACGCTTGACTGTACAAATTATTTATAAACAAAGTCTCCCGTGACGCAGCGTCTGTCTTTCTGTGCGATAAACTCAATATTTACTGAACAGGTTTTCATGCGGTTTTCACCAATAGTCAGAATTATAAATGATGAATATATAAGAATTTACTTTTTTGTTCATACTATCTTTTGCCCGCGGCTTCGCCCGTGTCAATTTCCCGCGGGAACAGTGCTATTTCACGGGATGAAAGGTAACCTATATCCTTCTCATTACTTCTATATGTGTTTGCAAAACTTCAGTAAGATTGGTTCAGTAGATAAAACAAAGAGATTTACTTTTTATAATATTAGTTAGAATTGGAATTTCGAAGGGTTAAAAAAATTAAATTAAATTAAAAATTCTTTATTTGTAATAAGAAACAAGATACAATACACAAACATTGGCTAACGATGACAAACTGCAGTAGTTTAGAAACTGTGTCGCAGTTGTCAACGCCCACCTCTGAATTAATATACTCGTATACAGTTGGTTTCTTATTATAACAGAGTTACATAACTATAAAAACCTAAACAAATTCTACCCCTAAATCTTTCTCATCAATTAAAAACCGCATGATATTAGTTCAATAGTTTTAAAAAGACACTGCGGAAGACTTTATTTTATAATAATGTAAAACGTAAATGTAATGTATAAAGTAAAGTAGGATTTTTGAATCATTTGATATTAATTAATCAGATCTTCGGGTTCGATCAATGTTTCCACGCAAAAATGAAAAAGCGTTTGTTCTTAAAACCCAAATATTTAAGAACTGTATATTTGACTCCTACAATTTATATTTACTTCTACACTGTATATCTGACTTTGAAGAGGTGGTGGCCGAGTGGTGGGTGCCCTACCACTCGGCCACCACCTCTTCAAAGCCTGTGACTGCAAAGGTCCTAGGTTCGAATCCTGCCCGTGCTACATGAGTTTGTAGACCAATCTGACTCATGTATGGTAGTTTTCATTAACCACCACTTGTTTTCGGTGAAGGACAACGTCGTGAGGAAACCTGCACTTTATTTGATGATTATAAGCTAGAATCTGAAATGGAGAAAGCAACGGCAAACCTCTCCATTAAAAATGCCACGACAGTCGTTGTGTGTGTTTTTTCGACATAATGACCACGACCCTCAGTCATGAGGAATACAACTAAAAGAGGAGGAACTGACTTCTAATTTAATCGACTTCATTATTTAGACTAAATATTAATAATCTTGCTTAATTTCAGATAGCAAAATGGCAACTGGTGATGATAATAATGACACTCACATGCAGTCACTTTCTGATCAACAGTTGCGTTGAGTTCAAATTTGACAACAGTGACAACATCATCAGTGTAAAAAAACTTGATACTTGTTGGTTGCCCGCGTATATGGTTTTGGATAGCAATCCATCATTCGACCAGTTGAAAATGGTAACTTTTTTATCTAGCAGAATTTTGATCCTCACTTTTTATTTGGCATAACACACCTGGCATAATCTTCTTTACACGAATATTTTTTTAGGAAAACAAATTATTTGATATTAGCATGGGCCCCGGACTTGTTTCCGTAGAAATTTCAAGAAATCCTCTCTTAAGACCAGGTCCAACCTGAGCTGCAAAAAACTAAAAACCGCGCCGTGTGCGCGTTGCAATAAGATAGTTTTTTGCACAACACAATGTTCTACTTTCATTGGTAGGATCGAACAGATTTTGTACCGATTTACCAACTATTTCTCAAATATCATTAAAAATATTAGTTTTTAAACAAAAGTGCTCGATTAAAACTTTAATATAGCATATATATAAACTAATTATAACATCGAACTAATCATTGTGGTTGCACCCAACACTCAACGATGTGCGCGCTGCGATTATGTCCTTCAAGAGGGGTTCAGCAGGTGGTCTTGATGGTTTGACGCCACAACATCTTAAAGACCTGATAACTGGTGTTACCGGTGATGTTGGGAACACCCTTTTGGAGGACCTTACGCGGCTCATAAACTTAATGCTAAGTGGCAAAGTATGCGAGTCGGTACTGGATGTCCTGTATGGAGCGAACCTTTGCGCTCTCCGAAAGAAGGACAGGGGAATTCGTCCCATCGCCGTCGGTAATACCATTCGCCGCATTGCTTCCAAAATTTGCTGTAGATTTATTTTACCAGATCTGGAACAGGTCTTCCAGCCTACACAGCTAGGTTTTGGAAGCAGAGGGGGTGCGAAGCTGCTGTACACGTGGCGCGCACCTTCCTCAAACACGGCGAAGGCGAGGTGTTGCTGAAGGTGGATGTAAAGAATGCGTTCAACTCTGTCGACAGGGGCGCACTGCTGTCACAAGCAAAGACCTTTGTACCTGCCACATATGCGTATTTGTGGCAGTGTTATAGTAAGCCAACTAGCTTAATATTCGAGAATCAAAGAATTGATTCCGCAGTTGGCTGTCAGCAGGGTGACCCTCTCGGCCCGGCTATATTCAGTTTGGCTATTCATCCTTATATCAAAGATTTGGCTTCAAAATTTAATTTATGGTATTTGGACGACGGAACTCTAGGAGGTGATGCTGAATGTGTGTTGTCTGATCTAGAAAAAATCAAAAACTCCTTTGGTAATATTGGTTTAGAACTAAATTTTTCAAAATGTGAGCTTTATTTCCAAAGAGATTTACCCTCACAATCCAGGGACGAAATTTTACAAAAATTTTATGTTTTGGCGCCAAACATAAAAATTATAGACGATACATCACTTCACCTCTTGGGGGCACCATTGTTGGAAGATGCTTTCCCTCTTTTCGTAAATAATCAGATATCTGTTTTCGAATCATCTTCTAACCGTCTTCGTGATATAAACCCACATTTCGCGTACACAATTATTAAATTTTGTCTGTTTGTTCCCAAGACCACTTATGTTTTACGGTGTACTCCGCTTTGGGCCCACAACGCTCTATTAATTCGTTTAGATGATTGTGTGAAGGAGGCTCTTTCGAATATCTTAAATTGCCCCCTCAATAACAGATGTTGGACCCAAGCAACTTTACCTATACGACACGGTGGTCTTGGGATAAGAAAAATTCCTAGTGTAAGCACTGCCAGCCTTCCTTTCCTCAGTTTATAGTACGCAATACCTCATTGGAAAAATTCTTGGCCCGTCATTTTGTGACGTAGAGGTTGCGTGCTTGGCTGAGGCGAGAAACTGCATGGTCCAGTGCAGTCGGTCCCGATGTTGTATTACCCCTGAATCTGGCCTCGCAGCGGCAATGGGACGAGCCGCTCTGCATGCATGTCAGAAGTTTTCTCCTGAAACTGCTAATTGCACAGCGGAGCGTTCTCGTCTTTTGGCTAGCTGTGAGCCAGAGTCAGGTTATTGGTTGAATGCTATTCCTTCGATTAGCGTAGGTACACTACTGGATAGGACTGGCTTTAGTTTGGCAGTGAGCCTACGTTTGGGGGCCCGAACAAACGAGCCTCATCGCTGCCGTTGCGGTGAAGATGTCGACTCCCTTGGTCATCACGGCCTGGCCTGTCGTCGCAGTGCAGGTCGCATTTCTCGCCATGCTGCACTGAATGACGTCATCCGTCGTGCCCTTACTAGTGTCGGTGTGCCAGCAATGCTAGAGCCAGCTGGCATTTCAAGAGACGATGGTAAGAGGCCCGACGGCATGACGCTCATTCCGTGGAAAAACGGGCGGTCGCTCGTGTGGGATGCCACCTGCGTGGATACGGTAGCACCATCCCATTTACAAGCAACCGCCGGTAGAGCTGGTGCGGCTGCAATGACGGCGGAGGCTAATAAGAGGCGTAAATATGCGACTCTGGGAGAGCCGTATATATTTGCGCCTTTTGCCGTGGAGACCCTGGGACCTTGGGGTGCGGATGCTAAAAATCTGTATAAAGAAATATCCGCACGTCTTGTCGATGTCTCTGGGGACACTAGAGCTGGCGAATACTTTGGCCAACGATTAAGTTTGGCCATTCAAAAAGGTAATGTCGCCAGCCTCCTAGGTACCCTACCCCATGACGGCAACGATTTAGGCTCAATTTTTTATTTAATATAAATATTAGTTATTATTTTTATTTTTTAGTAGGTACATAGTTTTAATTTTAGATTTTAGTTTTCTTATTTAATTTAATGTTTAAATGTATATATTATATAATATGTAAATTGTTATTTAATAAACAAAATAACTAATTATATATATATATATATATATATATATATACATGTTATCGCTGCAAATTTTAAGTTTCATGACTTGAAAGCTGAAATATTTTCTAAATTTTCGGTGCCTTTATGAATTAATTAAGCCGAAAATATGTATTTTCATTAAAAGTACACGATTGAAACCTTAATAGAGATCATAATCTATATCCTGTATTATTTTTCCACTTCGTAATTAAACTCTAATTAGGTAAATTTATTCATGAAAAATTACAATTATTTCGAACTAGCTTTTGCCCGCGACTTCGCCCGCGTGAATTATACATATAAACCTTCCTCTTGAATCACTCTATCTATTAAAAAAAACCGCATCAAAATCCGTTGCGTAGTTTCAAAGATTTAAGCATACAAAGGGACATAGGGACAGAGAAAGCGACTTTGTTTTATACTATGTAGTGATAGTGATAGTGATAGTGATGTAGGGCCTTAATACTTCCCTACACTTCCTAAGGAACCTACTTGCCAAATTTCAGCTTTCTACGCCCAGTAGTTTCGGCTGTGCATTGTCTGTCAATTAGTCAGTAACGGAAAAACTTTATATGTATTACTGATTGATTTAATTTGTATGTGCGTATGTTTGTTCCGCGACAACTCTCGAATCGTTGAATTAATTTCGATGATATTAGATTAAGAAGACGTGTAGCAAGTTTCCATAGAATTTTTAAGTTCGTTGCGCAACAAAATCGGTTCAGCCGTTTTTGAGATATACGCATTTTTATGAAAATAAATATTGCTCTATAACTTTTGAACCGTATTTTTAAAATAGTAATCGCGAGGTCTAAGTTCGCGGCGAACCACTAGTAATATTAAGATGGTTAGATCGATCTAACAATGCAATCTGATTACAGATACAGAAGGAGAGTCCAAGGAATGATGCTCAGATTTTAGGATAATTTTAGTTTAAAATAGACTGAACACTACAACTTTCATATCTAGTTATAACAGTGGTCAAGAATATCCATCCAACTTGTAAATTGATATTGTTAGTTTCAATAAAATATAGGTATTTTATTGAAACTAATAGTTTATTATTTTCAGTTATTTGCTGAAAGTATTAATTTGGCGCAATCTGGTTTAAGTAACATAAATTTGGGCAAATTTCGGATTAGCGAAAAAGGAAATTTACTCGTTCCAATCAACTTATTTATTCTCAGTGTAGTATATTGGTAAGTAATTATGTCTACGCGAACTGGGAACCAATTCTCACGTTATGCGATTTGTATTCCGATGAATACAATATAAATTTATATATTGTGTTGCTGCCAATCTGACTTAAGACATATCTTTAATGTTTTAGACTGTACAAATAAATAGTCAACGGGATTGTTCGACCAATTCAAAATGTCTTTAGATCAACTTATCCCGCGGGATAATACTGAGTGGGATCAATCGACTAAAGAGCCTACATACCTAATCTTTAAATCCAATCTATACAAAATAATATATTTAGTTAATAGAAGTTCAACATTTTGCGAAACTAAAATAAAACATTCTGGGAAATTCTCCATTGGGCATCTCATGGGGTATTACAGCTTTATGGAAATTTATCGTTCTGGTGTTAAAGAGTACATTCAACCAAATATCTAAAGATCTCTTGTTTGTAAACGTTTTGCAATATGTTACTAAGACTAAAATCTTTATCAAACATTATTAAGTAGCTAAGATGTGTGATGAATCATATTCATACATACATACATACATATTATCACGCCTTTTTCCCGTGGGGGTAGGCAGAGACTATATAGCGATTTCCACCTGCTACGATCCTTACAGATCTCTCTTGCTTCCTCTACACTCATCACTCTCTTCATACATGCTTTCTGGTTATGGCTGCTCCTAATATCTCCCTTTTTAAGGAGGTCCGCAATCTGGTCGAAGTGCGTTCTTCGAGGTCGACCTTGACCAACTCTTCCATTCACCTCTGCATTATAAATACCTTTCGTCAATCTCTTTTCACCCATCCTCTCAACATGCCCAAACCATCTTAACATTCCTTTTTCAATTTTGGTCACTACATACTCTTTTATTCCACACATTTCTCTAACATATTCATAAATTAAGTTATTGGTGACTTAATTTATGTATTTGATAATTTGTGAGCTAGTTTTTATAAATCTAAAAAAAACCTTTGTTTTATTAGGTTCGTCGTAGCGTACTCATTGACAATATTGGTCCTGGTATCGAGATCTGACACTTTATTCCAACATGGCGTGAATCAACTCCGTAATTTTTTGCGCGCTGAAAGAGTTGAAAAGAAGACCATAAAGCGAACAATGGCTCACTTTAGCTACTGGTGGATAAGGTAAACATATGTGTGACATCTTTCATCTGGCAATCTTTCAATATCGTGAAGTGGTTTAGTTTAAAAGGACCGAAGTTAATGTGCAAAGGAAACCTCTAAGTTTCCTGCGCATCAACTTATTATATTACAAACCAGGTCGATAGATTAGAGCCTCTAACAGTTTTTGTTATTTTACTTCTTTCAGAACCAAAGGCTTAAATATACATACATTAACATTTGAACGCATGGGTGTGATCTTCAGACAAGATCTGAGTTTTTACTTTTACAAAACGTACGTGGTATTTTCAGAAATTGAAGTTGTTATATGTATAATAGTAATTTTCTCCTGGTCTGCACAGATATGTATTATACCTATAAAAAAAGAACAGAAACAATCAGATGCTTTGGCAAATATGGATGTTTGTCCATACTGTTAATTGACCCACAGTGTATTCGTTTATGTTAATTTTAAAACATCCTTTTATCGGTGAAGTGGTTTCCATATCTATGTTCGGCCAAACTATCGACTTCTTATTAGTACTTCTTATTATATTGCTTATGAGTATTAAAATAGAGAAGTCAGGGGTATCAATGACACAGGCCCTCGGGCTATAGAGGCCCAGAACCAGTGGCGTACCTACATAATACTTTGGTCCCCAGTCAGATAGGACACTCCAATATTGGTATTCCGTCATTAGGAGGATGACCTTTCTTTCGTCATCTTTAGGTACTGAAAGGATACACAGCCAAAAGAGTATATTCGCCACTGAAAATAGTACTACTTTTTTCAGAACTTACGCTGCTTTAGACACATTACTAGAAGGCGGTGAACAATTCCAACGGCAGATGTCAAGTCAGAGTGTGCAAATGTACTTTTTGCCGAAGGAGGCGATCATGAAGGAGATGCACCTGATGTCTTACGTATACGTGGTGCACCGAGGAAGGGTAGTGGTAACTCAGAACGGGGAGAAACTGGCTGTTTTGACTAAGGTTAATTCTGTTGACCAAGTGTAACGGTTACTCAAAATCATCTATTGGCATGTAAAAGTTTGGTTGTCTTTAGTTCTTTTGCCGAATTAATCATACATAATGATTAGACGAAAAACTTTTTAAAGAAAAAATAATTACAAATTCTCAGGATTATCATCATCAGCCATTTTAATGACTTCAATTCTGGGGCACCTTCCTTATAAATGGATAAGGCCACCACGCTAGTGCAAAGCCATATATGCCCAGCGGATCATTTTTAACAAAACGACTGCAAATACCTGAAACTATTAACATGCCTTCTGAAGCAAGAAGGAGCTCGAGATGATTCCTATTTTTTTTTTTTTGCTCAATTATTTTTGGTTCTATACGAGTATGTTTATCAAGTACCTGGTGAAGGTCGCGGGATGCGCATGGATGCGGGCAGCGCAGGACCGGTCGTTATGGAAATCCCTGGGGGAGGCCTTTGTCCAGCAGTGGACGTCTTTCGGCTGAGAGAATGTTTATCATCATCAAATCTAAGAGCGAGTCTCTTGTCGGTGGAGTTCCTTCTATTATACTCTTTTTATTGCCTACTGTTTCACTTCTTGGTACGACCCGAACTTTTTTACTAGTAGATGAGGATGCTTTAAAAGTTTTTATTTGACCTGCATAGTTGTGTTTTATTATTAAGGGAGCCATATTTGGCCAGCTGACTGGTAATACGCCGCGGCCCGTCAAAGTAAGTGTCAGGGCTGAGAGCTACGCTGATGTCTTGCAAATGACGATCAAGCAGTTCGACGAAGTTCTTACTGATAATGTGAGGATTTTAGCTTATAATTGCCTGTTTTCACAATTAGATTAAAATTAACGTGAGATTAGTCATAATGATTAGTACGGATAATCACGCGTGTTGTTAGTCGCCGGTTCCGGCTAACAACACGCATTAGTATCTGTATTAATAACCATCATGTTTTCACAATTGTTTAGATTTATGCATTCATTATTAATTATTTATTTAAATTTATTTATTGCACAAAATTACAAAAATTAAGTAAAAACTTGTTGACTTAACGCCATGGCATACTCTACAAGTCAACCATTAGACCAAATATAGTTTCTAAGATCATAATATCGTATCAGATAAAGAGTTATATTCTTGGTTAAAGTCGAGTGCGTTCAAATTTATCATTATTAAAGACCTAATTATCAAAAGTGAATCCCAAAAATGAATTTACCAAAATGATGAATTTCAGTCATTTAAGAATTGTTTAATAAGATCTAACAGATATTTTTGCAAATAAAAATATTGTATTTTTACTGACTTAACTTGTTTTAGTATTAGCTTTGGTATTAGTTTAAATAGTAGTATCCGTTTGGAATAGAAAATAATAAAAAATTCAAAGTAATACCAGTGGTATTCATTCATGGTATTTGATTGGAATAAAAATCAAAGTTTTGAAGTTTTCAGTATCACTCACTGGGGTCGTCATTCATTCAAATAATGAGTTTGTTGTAGATTCTAACCATTCTAACTATTGAGGTCTATTTTCATATTTTTCAGAATCGATTTTTTGTCTTGTCCTACTCGTATGTCCATATAGTTATTTAATAATCTTTTCAGGTAAGACAAAATATTAAAAGTAATCCAGAATCGCGATTAGACTACATGGCAACAACAAAAGCTCATCAGGAAAATCCGATGAACACTATTAAATATATACTAAGAGGTCGCAAAACTATAAGACTACCGGTGAGTTTGTATGTAAATTCAACCCTTAGTTCAATGAGTATTAGTCTTATTATTTGGTACACACGCGGATAATTTTTTCCTACAATATTCGAGATCGAACTCTTTGGTGACTGAAATATTTAGCAATATCCTCATTCCAAATTCAATATGGTCATTCAGGGATATGGCCTTTATGATCATTTCAAGTTACGTGGCCTTTCAAGTTTGTGGTCGTTCGAACTTCATCTTGAAGATGGCACCCCTGATGATGAACGAAATGGCCGTTTAGGGATGTGGCCGTTCAAGGGACCTCCCTTAACGGCCACCTGGCCGTTCGGGGGAAATGGACACATGAATCATAACACCTCTTACTTTCATATTTGTCACCGTAATAACATAAGAATTTTTATGATCACCATCAGGTAAACTTATGGTATTATTTATTTCTATTTAGTGGATGCCATCAGCAAAGGAAGCACACAGAGGCAACTGGTACTACAGGTGGCTGTACACGGTGTGGCTGTTGGGGCCGGCCGCCAGTGCCTACATAACCATGGTCATTTTAATGCTGCCTGAGGAAACCCCCCCACACTTCATGACGTTCAGCTTTATTTTCTTTGATATGATACATTTGCTGCACACCATCACTGAATATTTTAATGTTAGTATTAGTTAAATGACTGAATAGAGAAATTTACGCAAAACTCGACGCAGATAACGGTGTCAGGATATAATAAAAACCACCTTTTGCCGTGGTGCACAAATCGAGATGATGTATCTTTATTTATATACTAACCGCGCCCTGGGCTTCGCTTTCTTTGGAATTTCGGGATAAACAGTGCCCTATGTGGTATTCCCACTATTTTTCTGCCCGTTTGTTCATCGAAATCCGTCCAGTAGATTTTACGTGATTGAGAACAAACATCCTCACAAACTCACATCCAAACTTTCGCATTTAAAATATTAGTAGGAAGTGGGATTAGCCTTCTATGTCCCAGTGCTGGGCAAAGGCCTCTCTCTCCTTCTTCCAAGACTCTCGATGCCAATATACCACTTTGTCAAATTTGTTTAATTCGTCACACCAACATGACCGACCGATAAAATAGTAACCGACATAGCAGCGAAACTTAAGTGACAGTGGGCGGGGCACATAGCTCGTAGAACAGATAGCCGTTGGGGCAGAAAAGTTCTCGAGTGGCGACCACGAACCGGAAAACGTAGTGTTGGCAGGCCTCCCACTCGGTGGACCGACGACCTGGTGAAGGTCGCGGGTTGCACATGGATGCGGGCAGCGCAGGACCGGTCGTTATGGAAATCCTTGGGGAGGCCTTTATCCAGCAGTGGACGTCTTCCGGCTGAGAGAGAAAGAGAGATTCATAAAAACTTATTTTAATTTGTAGACAATGGTCAGTGACTACTTATCTCTATTATGATAAATTAACTAATGATTTTTTTTCAAGTTGGAAGTTGCAATAGTCAATGATAAATGTATATATAGAAGAGTGGGAAAGCGGATTTTTAAAGGCTGGAGGGTGTATGTAAATATATTGACGCTGGTGTTGCCTGAGCTGTCATTGATATTTGGCAATTCTTGGGCATTTCGGCTTATCAGACTTGTCCGATTGTACCAGTTCTACGACTTTTACACACACTTTTGCAGAACATTTAAGGTAACAAGCTTATTATTAAAAAATAAAAATACGACTGACAACTCACATAGCCTGTGTCGTTCGGAGGGATGCAAGGAATCTAAAAATATCTCTCACATCAAAATCTGTTAAGCCGTTTCAGACTTATGGTGGAATAAATTACATACATACTTCTTTTTTGGTCAGTCGTGTAAAAAAACAATTGCTTTTCTGCTCCAAACTTAATTTGTAATATTCAGTATCATCTTTATATTTATAAGTGGGCACTATCTGTCTAACTGACACAACAATCCAGAGCTGAAGTTGCCAAACGCGCAGTCAGACACAGAAAAATTTGACCCCCTATGTTACCGAATCCTAAATGACCCTTCCGTCAACTCGTGAACGGGTGTTGCCAGGGCACTGGTCTGCTCGATTCTGATTCGAATTTTATTTTTTGTTCTTAACCATTTCATTGTGGTTACTCGATCACAAACATAACATAACATGTTTTAGTATATTATATTTGTTTCTTATATTTTATTTTTGACTGTACACAATCTAGTGTATGTATAAAGTTAATAAATAGTAGGCGACCAAGACTGTTTCATGAGTTTCTTTCGACATTTCTTCTCAGCAGTGGTCGTTCCGAATGCTAGTAGTTTGTAGCTTTGAGACATAATATATTACGATTAAATAATTCGTTTTCGACGTGAAAAAGAGTTCAGTAAAGAATTTTTTATTTTCATTTTTGATAATCTCAGGGGGTCAGGTTTCTCTGCATCTGTACAAGTACGAATTTGAATCTTTGTAGAGTGGTCATTTATATTTTTGTTAGGATAGTTCAGAAGTGAGCAGGAAATAATATCCAATATCAATACTTAACACTTTTTATTTTCTCTCTTCCACAACCTCACGAGATCTTCACGCGTTCGATATCAGCTCTCATTCCACATGTCACGGCTTAGGGTCCAGCCCTAGCCTACCCACGGCAAGGGATCGTGCCCCACCACGCACGGATCAATCCATTTCAACCAGTGAGTTCTACTGAATGGTCTTCCGTGATAACTAGCCAAACACAGTTAGTTTAACCATCAAAACTGTCCAACAACGAAGATCTCCAATATCGCGCTGATAACACCATCACACACAGTCACATCGTTAACGCACTAAGTAACACGACATTAACACTATTCAATCACTGACTACATAGCTACAGAGAACTCAACACAACCGAACAACACGTCCGTACCGCGCCATTAAGAAGACTGCCTTGCTAAAATGACATATCGATCGCACGTTGATTTTTATACAAAGTGAGGGTAACTCAAATGATACCTTTTCGACGCGTACCGCCTACCGTCTTGAAAACTGTAATAATAAAAATGCTAACATTTTTAAAAAGAATTAGAAGGAAGAAAGAAAATTACAAACTCCTCCCCTAAAGGGGTGAAGTGTTATTCATAATTGTATATTGTTTGTAATATTTTAGAGTCAATATGCTTCGATTGTATTGAAATTTGTTATTTTGACATTACTCATACATTCTATGGCTTGTGGGTGGATACATTATGCATGCAGAGATGGTGAGTGATACTTCATCTTATTTTGGATTTTTGTGCATCTCAGATGCAGTTAGTGCTAGAGTATGAGAGTTCATATAGAAATTAAGTATGGTGAAAAAACAAGTTTTTTTCGGTCGGATTGAGTCGGTCCCATACAAAAAGTTGTTCACAATCATGAATACTTTCACAATGATTTAAAAGTCACTCTGTATGATGTGAGCTCTCGATAAATTTTGCTCATGAGGGTTTTTGAAAATTAAATAAATTAGTCTTGTTAGATGACATCAGTGAAACACCAAGCAAGCAATGCTCTCACCAGAATACCATCCTACCTAATTAATATTATCCTGGTCTACCTACTGGAAGAAATTTCTGTAGAAATAAGTAGTACCTTTGTACTTAGTTTTCCTATGTTTTAAATTTCCTATCTATGTATTTGTTGTGTACAAAAATTAATAAATATAAAAATAAATACTTAAATTATAAATGCGAAAGTGAGTTTGTATGTTTGTTTGATTATTTGTTTGGTACCTCTTCACGCTTTATCTACTGAACCAATCTTACTGAAATGCAAACACATAGTTCGAAGTACTGAGGGTACATATACACCTTTCTTCCTGGTAAAAAGCACTGTTTCTTCCTGAAAATTCGCGCGGGCGAAGCCGCGGGTAAAAGCTAGTTATAATGATATTTTTCAAATCTCAGACATTTCCGTGATTATTATTTTCTAAGATTTTATTATGTTTCATCTGTCAAATAGCTATTTTTAGGGCTCCGTATCTCAAAAGGTAAAAAAGGAACCCTTATAGGATCACTTTATTGTCCGTTTGTCTGTCTGTCTAGCTGAAGGACGAATGGAGTCGATACCATACAAAAAATATGCTTATATCCATCGAGATATTATATATTAATGCTTATATCCATGATTATTTTCACTATTTGAAAGGATGCCAGTGTTTGAATTCACCCGTATAAAACAAGCTCTTTCTTTGCATTAGATAAATTTCCGATACCTCTACCGTTAGTACCACCTGCATATAACGCAACGATTGATTACGACGAGTGGACATTAGCTGACCAGCGACGTGGAGGTAAGTGTACTAATGCCTTGTTTACACGGTGCGAGCTTGAGTGCGAGGCGATTCAGGGTCACTTGGAATCAGTAAACTCGGAATTGTGACTTTTTCGCCGTTTTCTAATAATTTGTAAGACGAAGTAGTGAAAATGTTAGAGTATATTTGTAATTTACTCAAAATGGCCTTGCACTTGATATCCTATACGATATATTTATAAGAAAATAAAAATTGTATGGCGGACTTCATGACGTTACAATTTCTACCGCCACCACTTTTGCGGTTGTCATCCTATAAGTATATTTGGGTTCGGGACATTTTTCTGATGGCACTGATACCAAATTTAGCCATATCCAAGATGACTTTGAACAAAATCGATTTCTAGAAGACTTTATTGACTATCATTTCGTTGATTTCCCACTTTACATAAGCTGTCACGTAGTAACTAAATACAGGCGCAGCGCCAATTTGAATTGTCGACCTACTATCGTGTTGAGTGTTGCTGAATAACTAAAACAATATTACTTCCTATTATGCTTTTTTTATTGTAGCTATAACATGTCCCACTGCTGGGCAAAAGCCTCCCCACTCTCTTTCCATGTGTCCCTATCTCTGGTCTTTTCTAACCACTTTCTGTCGAATGCCCTAAGTTCATCCGACCATCTTGTCTTAGGCCTTCCTCGCTTTCTGTGCCCATCAGCTGGGACCCAGGTGGTAAGTATGTGAGCCCATCTTTCGGGATGCATACGGCCCACGTGACCCGCCCAATTCCACTTCAGCCTGTCCTATTATGCTTACTGCACTCAACTCGTGAACGGGTGTTGCCAGGGGGATCCTGCTTCGATCCTGATTCGAATTTTATTTTTTGTACATAACCAATTCATTGTGGTTACTTGATCACAAACATAACATGTTTTATTATATTTTTTTTTTCTTATATATATATTTTTTGACTGTACACAATCTAGTGTATGTATAAAGTTAATAATTAGCCCCTCTGGCATGTTAGGTGACCAAGACTGTTCCATGAGTTTCTTTCGGCATTTCTTCTCAGCAGTGGTCGTTCCGAAATGCTAGTAGTTTGTAGCTTTGAGACATAATATATTATGATTAAATAACTAGTTATCGACGTGAAAAAGAGCCTTCTTTGAAGGCCAAGTTTCAATAAAAAAAAATGACTTTGACTTGACTTTGACTTTGACTTTGCATTTTTTATTTCTCAAGAATTCAGAAAACACTGATTGTTTTATTTTTTAGGGTGCGCCCGAATCACACGCAACTTCAAAGTGGCAGGAGAATATAGAGTATCTTTTTTAGTTCCAAAGCACTGGGCAGCAGACTACATAGTAGCGCTTTCTTTCGTTGTAATACTGTGGACACACGCTGCTTTGGATGTTGTAAGTTCTTTTAAACAACACTAATAAAAAGGCTACTGATGGCTGCGCTGCAATCAAGTGTAATCTAGTCTATTTCCATTGTTATGTGACAGAAATATTGTAACTATATTACTATATTTCTGTAACATAACAAAGCCAAACAAAGCTATTTTAATAGTTCAATTCCTATTACAGAAATAAATGAACTCAATTTTTAAATGGCACCATGTTGGTTGATGGTACCAATATTGTCTACTAGCGGTGACCCGGGTCTTCGCTCCCGTGGGAATTTCATGATACAAAGTACCCTATGTGCTATGTGCTATTCCCGAAATGTTTCTACCCGTATACCAAATTTGATCGAAATCCGTCCAGTAGATTTTGCGTGATTGAGTAACAAACATCCTCACAAACTCACTAATTCACAAAATTACATACTCATACTTTAATATTAATATTAGTAGGAAGTAGGACAGATGATTTATAGGTTTCAAATCTTATTTTACGGGGCACTAATAATCACTATTCAATTTCCATCTTTGTTTTTTAATCCGAAAGGTTTTTAAGACAATGCCTATTTTTCAGGCAATGCCGTTAAACATGATTCAAATCTACTACAAGATCATTATAACCTTCATATTGAACATGGTTGACATTTGGCTCATGAGCGTGGCGGTCAGTGCCGTGTACACCAAATTTCGGGAGCGTTACCAGTACGACTTCAGCGTCATAAATATGACCACGTATCTGGAACACAGCGGGCTCTCTCCGACTTTGACACGAGCCGTGGAGGAGTATTGTAGACACTTGTGGGATCGGCAAAGAGGTGAGCTATCAAATTTGACTGTTACTCTTTATTACAGACAACAAACAAGCTAATTATTAAAAATAAAAAACACGACTGACAAGTTTTACTCAAAAAGTACATACAAACAAATAAGTTTAATACTTTTTTGAAATCGCCTTTTAAAGCCCTTCAATTTGATACCCCATTCGATAAGATTGATCAAATTTTATTTTTTTGGTCTGTTATTTATCGCATATATAATCCGCCATTTTGTTTTTATGATGACGTCATATAGCCTATGTCACTCGGAGGAATGCAAGGAATCTAAAAATACCTCTCACATAAAAATCTGTTAAGCCGTTCAGGACTTATGGTGGAATAAAGAAACTTACATACATACATACATATTTACATACATAGGTACATGAACCCTGAAAACATAACACTCTTTTTTTGGTCAGTTGTGTAAAAAATGTATCATAACTTTCAACAAGTTTTTGCGGGGGAAAAATTAAATTGCTTTGTAATATTGAATACCCTCCAGTATAATCGGTCTACTTTCTCAATCTGTAAACTCAGTTTTATTGTCCAAATGGTTTACATTCTCAATCGGTCAACTTTTTAGTTTGTTGTCATTTACAGCTATAAACTATGTTATAAAATTATACAATAGGTCAATCTAAAACTGTCTATAAGTGAAACAAAGAATTTTGAATTTATTTTTTTCTGAAATCTGAGCTGTTGGGGGAAATTCATAATTGGCTATATTCACACATTTAGGTCTATCACAAAAACCTAGTAACTTTAAGGCACTAAAAAAGTAAAAAAAATGTTCTTGTATGTATTGCGATGGCCCAGGATAGGTTGGCGTAGACAAAAGGAGGTTTATACCCAGCAGTGGGTCATGGAAGGCTGATAATAATGATGGGTAGAAAATATAAAAATAGGTCGATATCTACTGATATTATTTTGCCTCATTCACTTTGTCACGGCACACTTGTTGTGTCATTGTGTCATCAAATATAAAATCTGACTTTAGTAGTTCACAGCTCTCCAGGAGCTTAAATATTGAATTTCTATGACTGCCATACTACGCATACACATCTACAGATATATTTTTACTTCCTCTTTCAGGCAACTGGCTGCCAGAGCTGGCGCACCAGGCACCTCATTGCCTTCGCGTAGACATCCTCAGCGCTCTATACTTGCATCACATACTGACGCCACCCCTCTTCAGACAACTGCCTGAGTATTTCACTAGTCAGCTGGTAACTAGATGTGGACGAGTCGTTATATTCCCTGGTGTGTACCTTTTACTTCATATTTTGCTGCCTTCACCATTTTTTTATTTATGGAACCAACCATTTTATGATTTGGTGTTAGAACATAGTTGTTTATTTTTATGAAGTATAAGATCTTATTCGCGGAATTCAGAGGAGTGGAAAAACATTTTTTCTAGTCTATGCCTATGATGTAGGTATTATCTTTGATTTGTGAAAAAATTTCATTGTTTTTTTTAGGAAAGTGCATAGTTCAAGAGGGTGATATCAATTCTATTATATACTTTATTCACGAAGGCGAAGTAGAAAAATGGTTTAATTATGAAAGGTAATTATTTCTTTTTGAAATCAACTCTTGGTCTAATTTCACTGACAAGTTAATTTTAATTCGTTTTTGGAAGAATTGTACGATAAAATATTGGTATGCCTCGATTAGCCGAGCCCCGCAGCTATGTACAGCACCTAGAATAGTCTAGTGGTCTTCTCTATCTGTTTACCAAATTTCATCTAAATCTGCTTAGGGGTGGTTGTTCCGCGCTCACTAACGCTGTTACACGCTATACAGGGTGCACTGGTGAAAATTTTCTTGAACATGAGTAACTTTTTATATGAGTCCGAATCTCTCTCTCTCTCAGCCGAAAGACGTCCACTGCTGGACAAAGGCCTCCCCCAAGGATTTCCATAACGACCGGTCCTGCGCTGCCCGTATCCATGCGCATCCCGCGACCTTCACCAGGTCGTCGGTCCACCGAGTTGGAGGCCTTCCAATACTACGTTTTCCGGTTCGTGGTCGCCACTCGAGTCCGAATCAATCCAACCTAAATAAAATCTGCTGTTCCACACTTGTTGGGCGAGTAGATATTGTAAAATAGTATGGAACAGCGAACAGCAAATTTTTTTTCGGTAGGATTTTGTCGGTCCTATACAAAAAGTTGCCCATATTCATCAGTACTTTCACCAGTAGAAAGGATGCCCAGTAGAATTCACCCTATAAAAATATAGGATAATATAGGCGGAAAAATAAAAAATATAGGCGGAGCCAAGTTAGTAACCCGCGCGGACTGCCTTCCACCCCGCGTATTGTCACACAAATTTTCTTAAGTTAAATGTCATTAGGGCATGTCCTCTTTATATTTCATTCGTGGTATAGATTAAAATAGAAAGATTCTTTTGTATTTCAGTTCTGAGGCGAGGTTTGTTTCCTTATTGAGTACCAACGGATATTTCGGATTCATTCCAGGATTGTTCCCTAATACTCGATTCTCGTTCACTTACACCGCGCGCACGGTACGTTCCTTATCAACTTTATATAGCCACAACAAATCCACTGCTGAAAAAAGACATATGTATGATCCATATCTTTTCACGCAATTGAACTAATCATTTTCAATTTCCGAGTAGAATCATCATAGTTGCATTATATAGAACGAAACACACAATGAATATCTTGGCAATATTAATGGAGTGGTTTGCCATTGCCTGCTCCATTTCACACACTAACTGATAATCATCAAGCAGAGTGCGGGTTTCCTTACGATCTATTCCCTTACCGAAAGCAAGTGGTGGTCGATGAAAACTACCATACATGAGTCAGATTGTTATACAAACATATAGTACGGGTTGGATTTGAACCTGGGACCTTGCAGCCACAGGCACCCGGCAACCACCACCGCTTCGATCTTTATTATACACACATACAAAAGTACAAGTACAGAAGGTGTGTTGTTGATTATGTTGTTACAGGTAGTTGATCTCATATATTTGAGATTGAAAGACTGGATCGATCTGCTGAACGCATACCCAGATGTGAAGACCAGTTTATATAAATCGGCTACGCAGGTGAAGACGAGGAAAGGCGAGGAAGTATCTAAAAACCAATTGTTACAACAGCAATTGTATTAACTAAGATTATTAATAAATCTTATAGGCAGGTAAAGTGCGTTTTTTCCTACTTGTCCTATTATGTAAACAATCTTACAGTCCGCTAGGCCTAAGCTGAGCTTTGCATTTGTGTGAGTGATTCCGAATAGTAAGTGCGCAGCAGATTGCGCAGAACAAGTGACATCTCACACATCACGCTGGTTGTCAAAATGTTGTACAAACACTGCCTTTTTACACTAACTGTGTGCACTCACACAAATGCAAAGCTCAGCTTAGGCCTCGCGGACTGTATCATTACTTTTTATGATTTTACAAAAATAGAATAATTAAAATAGACTTTTTATTAAATTACTGTCGTGGTTAATAAATGTTTTATTTTAGAATGTTTAGGTTTGAACTAAGTAATATTTGATTTATTTTCAACAAAAAGTACTGTAAAGATTGTTTACATAATAGGACAAGTAAGAATAAACGGAGTTTAGGTACTTCTATTTTATTGTTATTTTGTTTAATTTACTTCATTAAATTTTGTTTTTTTTTATGAGTTTTTTTTCTTATAAGCAATTTACTTTTGACGTTGTAAACAACTTACAAAAATGTCTTTTTAGGGTTCCGTACCTCAAAAGGTAAAAACGGAACCCTTATAAGTTCACTTTGTTGTCCGTCTGTCCGTCTGTTGGTCAAACTTTTTTTTTCAGGAACACTTAAAGGTATCAAGTTGAAATTAATACTGAATACTCGGATCCACGGTCTCTTTCAAAATTTTATGTCAACCCGATCAGGAGAAATTCCCGTAAATGTTGCGAATTTTCGCATATTTTGCAATCAATCAGCACCTATGCATTATTTTAGGCAGCAATCAAAACCTATGGGGAACTTCCCATTGACCTGAAATTATGAAATTTGGCAAAAAGCAAGGTCTAACAGTACTCATACAGGATTAAATCTGAAAGTTGTAAATATGTTTTTGGAAGTCTAAAAAAAGTGTTACAAACTTATTGTTGCGCTCGATGCTGTATGGATTCATACTTACATCATATAGTGATCGAACCGCAAAGTTAAGTTTGTTTTTGAAACTAGATGGTCTTTTAGATAGAGCTATAATGTGAGCGGCTTTTTGGGTACGGAACCCTTGGTGCGCGAGCTTGACTCGCACTTGGCCGGTTTTTTGTTGCCTAAGTTGGTGGTTAAATGTGGAATGTAATGTGGAAAATTTTAAGTTTAAGAGGTTCAATCGGCGACCTGATTTATAAATTACTTATTTGCAATTTGGATTTTACGAAATGTTGGAATAGAATGATCAGTATCTATGACATTTACTGGAATGTATCCAGTCATCTATATTTTATCTAATGGAATAACAAATCTTAAAATCTTTGCGCATACATACTTAAACGGTATTAAGAAAGACTTAACTCACTTTTTACCCTCGTGCCGCTGCTTTAAGGTTGAGTAATTTTATAGAATTAATTCACTCGCCTCCCCTCTTCGGAGCTAAAACAATTTCGGATAATTTGCCTTTGAATATCTTATCCAAATAATATTGCGCTATTATCGCCTTTTTATTAACGCTTCAGAAGATAAGGCGTCTTTATAAGCTGCGTTTACATTTCCTATTTGTATGGGAGTTCCGAATTTCCGGTATTTTTGCTTGTCAAATTATGCGCAAGGGAGGGATAAATAATGCTTATTAATTCAAGAAATTGATATAAGCAAATTGAAATAAGATTTAAGAGTTAATTCAACGAGGGAAGTCTTTTTAGACTGAGTAAAACAAAACACGAATAACTAATGAAACTGGATGTAGTAATCACGATTTTTTTTTTTAATATAAGTCTACTATTATTATATGTCTGTGGTAGTAACAGTTACAACAATTAGACCAAAATGAATAAAAACTAGACCTAATTTGTTGTAGTTGCGTTTTAGTAAAGGAAGATTATATCTACTCGAGTGGCGGCGCCGCCGCCCACGCCCTTATGTCTTGTAGACATACGAAGTTCACACATAAACGATCTAAATAAAGAATATTAATTTATACGTAGGTACCATCGAGATATAATGTTCTTACGTAGTAGTTGTATTTCGATGGTAGGTACACATTAGTAGATGTGTGACAGAGCAACACGCATTCTCGTAAGTAAAAAAAATAGCAGATGATATTTCTACAAAATACTGTAGTAACCGTAGGATAAATAACTCTATGGTAGTATGTAACTCAAAATCTATATTACAATCTGTAAATCATTTAGTACATAATATCTTAATGCTGTAAATATAAAAAAAGGATCTGCATTTGTGCCAATCGTAACGTCGTTAATCCCCAATAGCTAATATTGAATTCCCCCGATAATAAATATCTCTTTCCGCCATTTACTTCCCTTTATTTCCTGGTATGAATAAATCAAATTGAAGAGCCCATTATGTAGGTATTATACTCATAAATATTTCAAGTCCTCTCGCTCCTTGGATTTTTTGATTACCTATCAAAAGTCAAAAGTTACAAATTTGTAACGTTTGACTTCAAAGATTTTAATTTTTTTTCTATGTCTATGGTTGTTTATATGTTGATAAAATAACATAGTTATCGTAGTGATTTTTTTCTCTCTGATAGTTATCCAAGCTTTCTCTAACTAGTTGAACATAGTCAGTCAGTCATGTACGAGTATTATTTCTCGAAAAATCTTACGTTATTGGCATAAAATTATACAGGGTTACTGGTAAGTCGACCTACATCCGGTGATAGGTGTAAGTATTGGTCAAAACAAACTATTTGCATCC
This sequence comes from Ephestia elutella, assembly GCA_018467065.1. NCBI lineage: Eukaryota > Metazoa > Arthropoda > Insecta > Lepidoptera > Pyralidae > Ephestia > Ephestia elutella. The sequence continues at coordinate 14,126,926 of CM031571.1, read as the reverse complement.
CTTATTGCCTTATCCAAAAGTTAACTGTTTCAAAGATATTTAACATTTTGTGTGTTTTTAGAAAAAAAGCCACTTTTACGTAGATTTTGACTTCTATTTTTTTTTTAGAAAAGCAACCTAGTTTTTTAAAATGTTTTTACACTTAAGAATATTAATCTGAGCTATTTTGTAAAGAAAACTAACAAGGAAATGGATAATTTAGCCTTATAACCCGTATTTTATTAATAATTTTTTCCATGACTTTCAACTTTAGACACAATTTTCTATAAAATATTCGTGCAGATATTACAGAAAACATCCTTGCTTTATTAGCTTCACAAAAAGGTATAATAATCAGGTAAAATATTTGTGATTCTTTAAAAAAAACTTAATAATGTAGGTAAGGGAGCTCTCGAAGAATAAGGTACAATGATAAAAAGGTAAAAAAATGAATAAAAGGGAAAAAAGTAAGTTAAATAATTAATGAAAATTCGTTTTCAATATGACTACCACTTCTTCTAATACAAAAAAAAAACTCATTCGACTTCTTAATTCACTTCTCACCACGTCGCTTCTTAGCTGCCTTCTAATTTCTTCAGCCGCTTAAATAATACTTACTTTGTATAAGGGTTTCTTTGATAGGGGGTAGTCATCTTTATAAACGATCGTTTTCATGTGTCTCAATAAGTAGTATTCCAATTGAGTCCAAACTGGACTCCTGATAGGCCATGGCAGAGCACCGCCTCTTCCGATCCATCTGTGTACTAAGTAGGTAGTTCTCATTCAGCTAATCTCGAACGCAGCTTATGTAGTGTGCAAAACCACAGATTATACAATACCAGGACAGCCATCGTGTTGGAACCACATATTTCTTAATCCAATTATTCAATTCCCTACTGAATGAAGAAACCCTTAAATAAAGAATTATTATGTAAGCAAACGGCTCAAGAAATTAGAAGACAGCTGAAGAATGACGTGGTAGAAAGCGAAAGTGTACTGGTAGTGGTGGTCAATTAATTACCCCTTTATTCATTTTTTCACTTTTTTCTCAAAGCACCTTATCCTTTGAGACCCCTCCCTTACCTACTTTGTCAAGGTATTTTTTAGAATAACAAATATTTTACCTGATTATTTTACCTTTTTGTAAAGCTAATAAAGCAAGGATGTTTTCTGTAATATCTGCACGAATATTTTATAATGGTTTTTTTGAGAAAATTGTATCTAAAGTACGTATGAAAATAATTTTTAACAAAATACGGGTTATAAGGCTAAATTATCCATTTCCTTGTTAAAAGATTTTAGTTTTCTTTACAAAATAGCTTAGATTAATCATTCTTAAGTGTAAAAACATTTTAAAAGAATAGATTGCTTTTCTTAAAAAAAAAATAGAAGTAAAAATCTACGTAAAAGTGGCTTTTTTCTAAAAACACACAAAATGTTAAATATCTCTGAAACGGTTAACTTTTGGATAAGGCAATATGGATGCAAATAGTTTGTTTTGACCAATACTAACACCTCTCAACGGATGTAGGTCGACTTACCAGTAACCCTGTATATAGAAAGAAAGAAAAAATATTTATTCGGCACACATAAAATAAACAAACAAAAAATACAATTAGTATCAATATATGCACCAAAATGGACTCCACTCAGCTAAGTGTCGTGGCAAGGACCACGAATTAATTCATAACTATTCATATAACTACATAGAGTCAATATTGTAATCAATACAGGCTTATTTTGTGGTTTATTAATAACTTTCTAATTAATCTGATGACATCGTCCAAAATATTGAGCTATTGGCCAATATTTTGTGACAAGCAATTTTTGTTGTTTCTATCAAAGGATTTCTTTGATCAAAATATATAATTAAGAGGGTCTTTGACATAATAATGTTTCCATTGGGGGCCTGTTTATTATGCTTGTGAAGGCTTTCATATTCGACTCCAAATTACTAGCAAAAGTAAGCAATGAGCTTCGATGTACTGATTGAAGAAAACAAAGAATAAAGAGAAAATATTGAAAAAAGGGTAAGTATGAATTTTTGTTTGCTCGTGAGTTAGAATAAATAAAAGTTAAAATCATAGATAAAGTAAAACAAAACGAAGTCATTTTTTTCCTTACTGTAGGTAAAGGTCATCGAGATATAGTTATATTTCGATGGTATAGGTAAAATAAGTTGTAATTTTAGAGTTTTAGTTGTTGTTAGTATCTAGGTTGGGTTGTACGTTTTATCTTTTTTAATAATTTCTAAAGTAAGATAAGAGGCAATGACAGTCGAATTAATTGAATTTTTGCAACCAACGTTATACTTGACGCAGGCACATCGATCTCCGAAAATAACTATTACATCCACAACGAGGCCCGCGTAGCCATAAATTATAATACTAAGTGCAGCTTTACCAATATAATAAAAATACTTGGACCTGTCACGTAGTTGCTCAACTTTAATTTTATACAAAAGGTAATCGGAGATGGGTCGTCAGGTAATATTTCATAGGACCTTGCTTGGTTAACGACGGGTTTCAGTGAAGGTCGCATCAAAAACGGCGGTAAATTAATACGTTTCTATAATTAAATTTGTTTTTTCAATGAAAGAAGAAGTCTTTATTTACGAATAAACCATTTGGAACTCATTATCTAGATGATAGTGAAATCGCATCAACAAAATCAATGGCGTACCTAGTTTAAAAGATCTAAGCGTACAGACGCAGAAACTCTTTGCCCATCGCCTATGAAAAGGAACCCCATACAATTTGTGCGGAAAGAGAAGCAGCTGGCACAATGGCACATTCTATACTCCATTTATTCTTGCCAGTCCTATCATGTAAGCAATCTTACCATGTCTTTTTATGATTTTACAACAATATAAATTAAAATACATAGACTTTTTAGGAAATTACTTTCGTGGTTAATAAATGTTTTACTTTAGAATGTTTAGGTTTGAACTAATATTTGATTTATTTTCAACAAAATTCAACAAAAAGTACTGTGAAGATTGTTTACATGATAGCACTCGTAAGAATAAATGGATTTTATGTTTTTTGTTCGTTCCCAGACCAGCATGGAAGCATCCAGTGATTTTTTTGTCTCTGGAAGCATCATTATAATATAAATTATACTCAGTAATATCACATGGTAATATAAATTTGAATTACTAGAGGTTTTCCTTTCTGACCCGTGGATCACCAACGTAGTCTAAATAAGTGTTCCACGGTAATATGTGGCTTTCCTCTCAATCTCGACTATTTAGTTGAAAAACTTTTTGTGCCGATACCAAAGTTCTTATAAATAGTTCTGCTTGCGTCAGATATTACCAAACTTTCGCAGTTTGTATGAGCTTATGACTAGGCACATTTGATAAGCTCACTAAAGCTTTGGTTGTTAGTGTAATCCAGCGTAATACTGCTTGGAAAGGAATTACTATTTTCACATTCATTGCTTTATATCTATTACTAGTGTGGACCCAAGACTTTGTTCCCGTGGGAATTTCGGGAAATACTCTCTCTCTTAGTGCTCCTTTACACTCTGTAAGGAACCTAAAGTCCATTTATTCATAATTGTCCTATTATGTAAAGAATCTTACCATGTGCCGTCTTTTTATGATTTTACAACAATATAAATTATATTTTAACTTTTTATAAAATTACTTTCGTGGTTAATAAATGTTTTAGAATGTTTAGGTTTGAACTAATATTTGATTTATTTTCAACAAAATTCAACAAAAAGTACTGTGAAGATTGTTTACATAATAGGCTGTTAAATGAAAGAGGCCTGTAACACAAAGACGGGATTTATTTCGAACCACGCGCAATGTAGGCACGGATAGGTGACAGCCGTGACAGAGAGAGCGAGTTACATATTTCTCCCAGTTTGCTTATATAGTGTAAATTAGCGCCATCTATGGCATCAATGGAGAAGTAATTAGCCTTTGTGCAAATATCTATAAAGAATCGAAATATTATCTCCATATGACGATAGATGTCGCCTTACAAAGTGTTGCTACTTACATATAGGTGGCGCAGTACTAATTTAACATAGGCCAATAAAGAAAAAATGGAGTTTACATACCAAATTTCAGCTTCCTACGCCGAGTAGTTTTGGCTGTTCATTGTTGCTATTGAACTGCCCCGTTTTTTGGTGGTCATATTGGTATGTCATACTAATATGACCAGTGAGAATCGTTTGTATTGGTGGTCATATTATTTTTATAAACATCCTATATTAAGCATAATTGCTACATGCGTATTAATTGACCGAGCGAGCGAAGTGAGCGAGGGCTATAAATTCAAGTTGGGGTACTTGTACTATTATGTATTCTGTGGTTGGGGTGAAAACACATTGTTTGTATGTATGTACGTATGTATATATGTTCCGCGAAAACTCTCGAACCGTTGAATTAATTTCGATGATATTAAGAATACTTGTAGCAACTATCCATAGAATTTTTCAGATCGTTGCGCAACAAAATCGGTTCAGCCGTTTTTGAGATATACGCATTTTTACGATTCTCATATTTTAACAATAATAATCGCGAGGTCTCAAAGTTCGCGGCGAACCACTAGTAAGATACAATTCGCTCAAAGTTCAAAACAACAGTTTTAACGGTGTCTCTTAGAACTCACACACCATTATGATCGAAAAGCACAGCACTTGAGCCAGTAAGCTTCCTACGCAGGCCGCCGTGTAGTTTTGGCTGTGCATTGTTGCTATTGAACTATTTCACTTACCATTTTATTTCTTTCGTAACTATGCAGTGACTTTCGCGCCTCATAGCTCTGAAATGCAACCACTGACAGCCGGCAGACCAACATGTTTCACATGCGGAGATGCCATACTTTGAATATGTACTAAAACTAACCATTTCTCTGATCGTTTTTTTTTTCGCAACAATGCAGCCCCTTCCAGGCCCTTTAGCTCGAAGTGGCAACCACTGAGAGCCGGCAGACCAACATCATTCACATTAGGGGACTACTCTACAACCCATAAAAGCAAGTCTATCCGTTCCCCTGATCGTTACGAAAATTCTCATGACTTCTCAGTCTATGGGGTGAGCATGAATATTTACTACCAGACTTACCACCGATAGTCAGTTGTCACTTAATTTTCTTGAGCGCACTCCAACAAGACTGCCTTCATCTTTGTAGGAGTCACGTCTGATATTTTTATCAAAGCGAACCTTGCATCTTCCAGTGCAACGATTTCTCACATCTGTGAATATCTGTGAGTGTGTAATCTGTGTGTTTCAGAGTATACTCTGGAAGTAGTTAAGGCTGAGCGCGACTTTTAAAAATATCAAGTTTATGATATAGTTGTCGCCCGCGGCTTCGCTCGCATTAATCTTTTTTTAGCGGATGCGATTTAGCGTCATAACATCTACCTGCATGCCAAACTTCAGCCCGATCCGTCCAGTGGTTTGGGCTGTGCGTTGATAGATCACTATGTCAGTCAGTCAGTCATTCAGTCACCTTTGAGTTATATATATATATAGATTTCGTTTTGTATTTTTAATATCCGATGAGAATGAATTCAAAACTCCAATGTAAATTTAGTTATTCTTAATTTCTGTTTTTAGAGGTTACAATAGTGTTTGAATTAAAAACTATGTCTATGTGTATAATCATGAAATTTTATTTAGTTTATTGCGTTACGTCTTTACTTTTACTGAAGCCGCAGTTCTATGTGGAGCTTTCCTTAAAAGCAATTCCGTTTTCTGAATTTTTCATCGTATTATAGAAGCAATAAAAGTCGCGGATATTTTATTATTTCGCCCATAAAGCCGATGAAGCTAATAAAAGATACCACTCCAATTATCACCTCAGTTTATGTAAAGCAATTTTGTCGGAATTTATTTGTTTTAATTTTCTACGTTTCGTTTGGCGTGCGAATTCAATCTCTCTTTATATTTCTGTTACAAAAACAAAAATTACAGCTTCTTGCTTACAATAACTTTTGTCAGCAAAAATTTACATATTTACGGTAAAACAATTTATTAACAGGGTTATTTTGAAACCATTTCCAAAAAATGTATGTTAGAAAACATAGAAAATGAAAAAAAGTTTTTTGCTTCCCATACAAATTGGTCGATTAGCTGATGGGACTTACGTATGGAAAGTTGAAATTTTATGTTACTCTTTTATTTTAAATTTCTTTCGGATGTAGTTGTATTCCAAGTACTGAGCATATTGTAAAAATTTGGCCAGTAGTTTAAAAATAACCCAAAAGTCAAAGTCAAATTTTTTTATTGAAACTTGGCCGTCAAAGAAGGCTCTTTTCACGTCGATAACTAATTATTTAATCATAATATATTATGTCTCAAAGCTACAAACTACTAGCATTTCGGAACGACCACTGACAACGACCCTGTATACCTACTTGCGAAATATTTTTGCCAATATTTTTTTTTCACGAAAAAATGGTAGCAAGAGACAAAACATTACCTAAGTAATTATAGAAAAAAACAAATATATTCACAAATAGTTTGGAGTGGCAACCGTGTAAATAGATTGACTCCTTTTGTGCGGGATGTAGGACCTAAAGATATACCTTAGACTCGGATGAGACCTCGGTTAAACGGCCTATATGTGTATATATGAAAGGGAAAAGTTTCAACAATTCGGCGACTCGACAGGGGCTCGATAATCGCTTACCTTGCTCGCGTGTTGAAGGCTTCTCTTGTGGTGATCACCAGATTTCTTCTGAACACAAGTAGTTTCTTCGGAATGTTCTGGAACGATCTGCGGGAATCGGAATGCGGGAATCGGGGATCTGCGGAATGCGGCGCGCGCGCGCGGCACTGGGGCGCGGAGACACGCGCTATCTCAATGACAGATGATACGAGACTGGTTGTGATCACTGGCGATGCTTCCGGGAGAAGGCGAGTAGACTCCATCTCGCTCCCTCATTTGCCCGCTAAAAGGGACAGCGATATCAAGGTGCCTTATCACCGAATTGAAGAGGAGAAAAGGAAATTATATAAAAATTGGAGGCTGAAGGCCTCAACATAGCTCCCCGCCTTGAAAGGTCCAGAGCTTTCAAATTAAAATATAGACAAGAAGCTAGGTGGATAGATTAGATAAGATAAGATAGATTAAGCTAGGAGGATAGATTAGAGGTAATAGCGGTCTGAGAATATCAGCGAATCGATATCTACGGTAGAAATTATGATTAAATAAGCGGTTTAATTAAATTGCGGTTTGATTAAATTGCGGTTTGATTAAGTTGCGGTTTGATTATTGGGTAGGCAAAGGATACAGCTTTGTGACAGGACGCTTATATGTGCCTGACACAGTCTTGACTAAAGCCACGCGAATTATACCATCCGATCCAGGAAACACCTCCTTTATGACACCTAATGGCTAAGTCAAGGGCGGTACGTTATCTTGACCCAAGAGAACGACAGTGCCTATCTCTATGGGACGATCGTGAGTGCACCATTTCTGACGGACTTGCAGCGTATGCAGGTATTCAATACGCCATTTTTTCCAATATGATAACACGAGTTGATCCAAAAGTTTTTTACGCTTTGCCAAATTCATACTTTCCTCTGTCAATTCAGAAGAAGGTAAATAAGTAATGGGACTGGACATTAAAAAATGAGCCGGCGTGAGAACGTCAGGATGCGGATCAGATGATAAAACACTAAGAGGCTGACGAAGCCAGGACGGGCCGTTATAATATAAGGAATGTACAATTAACTCCGAAGGCAACATGCCACGTGAAAGACAATCGCTAGGATTCTTTTTCCCTGATACGTGATTAAAACAAGCGGCAGGTAAATTTTCCTGAATTTTTGCAATACGGTTGCTAACAAATATAGACCACCTATGAGGGGCAGAATGGATCCACGAGAGCGCAATAGTGGAATCCGAAAACGCATAAGTACCGGCAATCGGAATGCGGGCAGAAAGCTTCTCTCTGACAACCCTAACAAGCTTAGACAGCAACAAAGCAGCAACGAGTTCTAATCGAGCTAGTGTTGTTACTTTAGCGGGGAAACCTTGGATTTCGCACAAAGAAGGCGGACCGTTATATTACCTTGAGTATCAGAAATGTGTAAATATACACGGCAACCATAACCACTAAAGCTAGCATCACAAAAGGCCACAATGTTTACGACAGATTCTGCAAAAACTCCAACATGACGTGGAATTTTAAGAGCAGATAGTGCGGGAAAATCCCGTGCTAAAGCAGTGAAGCGGTCTATGATTGGCTGCGGAGGTACATCATCCCAATCTATCTTGGCTAACCAAAGTTCTTTAATAAGTATTTTAGCGTACAAAACGACCGGCGCTACAAGGCCAAGTACGTCGAATAAGCGAGCAATTAATGATAAAATGGTGCGTTTTGTACATTTACTGTCCACTGGGCTGGTTGTCAAAGAAAAAGTATCTTCAGCGGGCTCCCAGGTTAAACCAAGGATTTTAAAATTGTTAATATTGTTATCCATACTAGAAAAATTAACTGATAAGCGGTGAGACGCAGGGAGGGTCTCTAATAAAGCGGGTGAATTGCTGGCCCATTTGACAAGGTCGAAGGAACCTAATTTAAATAAATCAATTAAGTTGTGTGACAACTTTATAGCGGTTTGTTCATCAGGAACAGAATAAACATAATCATCCATATAAAACTGGGTTTCTACCAATTTGGATGCGTCCGGAAAGCGGTCGCTATGCTCACACGCCAGATGGCGTAGTGTGCGCATGGCTAAGTAAGGACTAGACGCCAACCCAAAAGGCACGCGGTTGAAATTAAAGGTGCGAATAGGCTCATTCTTATTGAAGCGGAATAAAATTCGCAAGTATTCGCGGTGATGCGGATTAACACCGATTCTTAAAAACATCTGTTTAATATCTGCGGTCATAGCTATGGGAAACGTACGAAAATCAAGTAATAACAAAAATAAGTCGGCCTGTAAATTCGGTCCGACATGTAAAATGTCATTGAGTGACAACCCTGAGTGCGTCTTAGCGCTGGCGTCCAAAACCACACGAATACTATCTTTGTCTGGCCTAATGACCGCGTGGTGCGGTATGTAATAGCCCTGTTCTGTTAATTCAGAATCAGGTACTTCCGATAAATAACCCTGAGATATATAGTCGGTGATGGTTTTATTATAATTTTCGCGTAGGGTTGGCACGTGCGCAAATTTACGCTCGAGGGCCAACAGGCGGCGGTGGGCGACTGCGCGAGAATTGCCCAACTCAGAGGGGTTCCGCGAAAAAGGTAGGTCAACAAAATACCTACTGTCCTTAAACGTGACGGAAGAACAAAAAATGTCTTCGCACTCTTTTTCCGGATGGACTAATAAGCCGTGAAAATGGTACTTCCTCCAATTCAAAGAACTTCTGTAAACCCGACTCAATGTCAGTATTAGTCAGCGCGGTAAACGAGGAAGATTGAGAAAACGAGTCACAATGACCTGCCGCACCACCCATCAGTACATACCCGAAGCTAGTCAAGACAGCTGGAGGCGCGCGACCGCCCGACTCAATCATATTACCTAAATAAATATATGGAAAAAGTTGCGCGCCGAGAATAATGTCAATATTTCCCGGCACATTCCAAGTTAAATCGGCTAGTGGTAATTTATTTATATACGACATGTCGTCATTTAATTCAATATAATTCGCGGGTAGCTTACCTGTAATACAATCTACCACTAACGCATGAATATAATATTTATCTTCGGGATTAACGCGCGATTCTATTTTTATATGTATGTAGCCATGCACTGACTGCGTGGACATTCCAACACCCTGTAACGAGGAGTTATGTAGCTTAACTATAGGTAAGTTCAAACGCTTACAACAATTCAAAGTTATTAAATTATTCTGAGACGCACTATCTATCAAACACCTGACCACAATTTTATCATGACCATTGTTATGAGTCGCATACACTTGAGCCGTAGATAATAAAACATAATTTGAATTTCGCATTCCTGTGTTTAATGTCACAGAAGTTGTATTTTCTACTGGCGGCGAGGACTGGGTGAGCGCAGACTGCGTGGCGTCTGCGAGATAACAAACCGGTTTGCTGTCGCCTGGAGCTGAGTCTGGTTTATTCTCAGAGAAATGCAACAATGAATGGTGCTGTTTTTACAAAACTTGCATGTCGAACGCGTCTTACATTTATTCAATGTGTGGGTTAGGCTTAAGCAGTTAATACAGGCACGCTTTGACTTAATAAAATCGAAACGAATTTGCGGTGTACTCATATTTTTAAATTGCTCACACCTAAACAATGGATGTTTTTCGCCTGTGCATATTGGGCAGGGCGTTTCTATTTCACACCGTGGCGCGCTATTTGATATGAAAGTTTTTGAAGTATTAGTGGAATTTGTCACTCGCGTTTCAAACCGCGAACAATTATTAGTATGTGATCTTTCGCGTGCCTTTATATGATCTTGTATAAAAGATATAAATTCTGTATAAGATGGCAATTCCTTTCCACTAATATGCGTTTCGAATAGCTGGGCTGTTTGAGAGTCAACCTTTCGTAAACCACAATGTAATAAAATAAAATCCAATAATTTAGGTATCTTTAGCTGCTTGAGCGCTGCAATAGACGCCGAATATTTTTCAATAAAAGTGTTTAAGCTAGCGGTATTATTGACACAATTTTTAATGTCCAAAATGTTGTTTAAATAATGAATACCTAAAGTGCGATTATCTTGGTACTTCTTAACGAGAGAATCCCAAATTGTATTATAAGTTTCTCCCGTGGGAACAATACCTGCAGTTAATTTTAAAGCACTGTGGGTAAGTTTGCCCATGAGATATTGGACACGCTGCGAGTCAGTCAGATCAGCGTTTTCGTGAATATTACTACGAAATATTTCGTAAAATATCGGCCAATTTTCAATTTTGCCATCAAAGGAAGGTATCTGGATAGGTGGTAATTTTATAGGGCCTTTCTTAAGTGACACGCCAACGTTAGTCTTATCTCTGGCTAAAATTAGATTACGTTTGTATTTAATCGCTGAATATAATTCTTCGAACGAGTTTAAAGCCGCGTAATCAGGTGGGGTTTCTTTCAGTTCAAAGTTCAACTCATTAATATGTTCTATGATTACTTCAAATTTGTCATAAAGTTCGCTGATAGTCTCAGATTGGGCTAGAAATGGCTCATTTGAACGATAATCGTAATTGGAAATGCCTTTGCTTATATCGTATAAACGATTAATTCGTTCATAAATAGCTTCTTTTGGCAATGAGTTGTTTTAATTTGGCTTCGAGTTTGTTAGAAGCCATTATTGGAAATTACTATAAAGAAAGTATATGGAAGGTGAATTAGCAAAAAATGCAATTAACAAGATGGCGGTTCGTAGCACTAGCGCCGAAGCGAAAGTACATAATATTAAAAGCTGGACAAATCCGCTCGTAAAGGACCAAATTATGGAGTGGCAACCGTGTAAATAGATTGACTCCTTTTGTGCGGGATGTAGGACCTAAAGATATACCTTAGACTCGGATGAGACCTCGGTTAAACGGCCTATATGTGTATATATGAAAGGGAAAAGTTTCAACAATTCGGCGACTCGACAGGGGCTCGATAATCGCTTACCTTGCTCGCGTGTTGAAGGCTTCTCTTGTGGTGATCACCAGATTTCTTCTGAACACAAGTAGTTTCTTCGGAATGTTCTGGAACGATCTGCGGGAATCTCTTATCGGCGCGCGCGCGCGGCACTGGGGCGCGGAGACATGCGCTATCTCAATGACAGATGATACGAGACTGGTTGTGATCACTGGCGATGCTTCCGGGAGGGGCGAGTAGACTCCATCTCGCTCGCTCATTTGCCCGCTAAAAGGGACAGCGATATCAAGGTGCCTTATCACCGAATTGAAGAGGAGAAAAGGAAATTATATAAAAATTGGAGGCTGAAGGCCTCAACATAGTTCTTTCACTAATTTACAATTTTCGACTCGGGTAAACGTGTATATTTCTATCTTGCAATTCCCACATGTGCAAAGCACAGCGTGCAGCTACTTAAAAACAAATCTTCCTTGAGAATACACGTGGATCTCAGGGATAAAACTAGGCGAGGTGTAAGGTAGGGTTAGAGTTAAGTAACAGCAAAGTTACAGCTGCCAAAGTTCACGAGGTCTAAAACGGCCACTCAGGTCCATTACTCATTTTCTAAATATTTTAAAATGAACCTTACAAGTGGATCCATAAGTTTGATGTTTATATATTTAGGAAATTTGAATTCCGATGTATCAATTTGGCCTTTTTAGACTTCCAATCCGGTTTTATCGAGTTATTACCATCTCGTGTGGATTTGAGAACACTGTAACCGTGTGTTGTAATTTTAAATACTAAGGCTTTGACTATGAAACTTCATAGTAGATGGATGTAGGGGAACAGGCCTCTAAAAAGAGATGAATGGATTTTGATTGGAAACATAATTATGAAGTTTCTTGTATGAAACGCTACAAAAAAAGTGTAAATTTTAAACACACGTTCACTGTATTGACATATAATTGACATCATGTTTTTCTGAAATAATATCAGAGAAACATGAACTGGTAGTTGCAATAAAATTCTTCATAAAATCCATTTAGGATTCCTTGGTCATCTATAGTACGGCCGAAACCTAAACTCCTGTATGACGTATGTCAGTTTGACAAAAATGGTGATGTACCTAAACACGAATCGCTGCGATTATTTAATGTAAGGTAAAAATAACAAATCGAAATAAAATAATTATTTTTATCAATCAGAAGTCTGTAGTTCAGACTCTTAACCATGAAAATATCTGTCATAGTAACATGGATCATAAATTCATTGTGAATAATATTATCTACTCTGATTCTATACGATTGCGTGAATTTTTGTCCCTCTTTCTTTATTTGTATTGCTTTGATGTTTTTTTTTTAAATCTTAAAGCGCAATAATTTTTATATTCATCATTTAAAAATCAATAACAAACCTTATTAAATAAATCTATAAATTAAACGAAATATCGTGTTTTTTTACATTATTGTAGCCGGATGCAATGGCACTTCCTAAACTGGCAAGCCGGAAGTTCAAGTACTACATTTCCGCGCATAGATTAAAAAAATAAAAAAATCGGAACTTCATGTTGATGACACCTGTCATACTAGTTTAGGTTTCGGCCCGATAGTGATTTTTTTCTCTGTGGGCTCGATTATAATTACTAACATAGAGACCACAGAAATATTTTTTATTTATTAGAGACGAAGGAAATAATCTCACTCTATTAGTAGCTTACAAGAAGAGGAAAATTGGGAATTGCACCAAAATATACAGATTTTAGACAAGTATTTGAATATCTAAGTTAAGGCATATATGCGAACAAAATTATTGACTCAAAAGATATTGAAATAAAGCCAAGAAATGTAAAATCGAATAAAATTTCACATATATTTGTTTCATTTATATATAAAAGGACCAACATATAAAATATTAAGGTCGTTAAGGTGCGTACTGGGCCGCCTCCTGCCACCAAATGGCACTGTTTTTTTAGTTGCCAAGTCAATGTATGGGATATGTCAAGAGCTTTGCGTAACTCTTTGATATCAGTCACAGACATGTGATTAAAGACTTGACATCCTAACTAATATTATAAATGCGAAAGTGAGTTTGTTTGTTTGTTGGATTGTTTGTTTGTTTGTTACCTCTTCACGCTTTATTTACTGAACCAATCTTCCTGAAATTTCGCATACACATAGCTGGAAGTACGGAGAAGGACATAGGATACCTTTCATCCCGGGAAAAAGCACAGTTCCCGTGGGAAATTCACGCGGGCGAAGCCGCGGGCAAAAGCTAGTATTCCATAAATTAGAAATAAGTTTATAAACAACTATTTGAAAATTGATTGTCGTTAATAAAAAAAATAAGTACCTATCAAAACATTTATATACTATATGAAGATTTTTTGAATTTGCTACGTTTTATTAGATCGCGCTTTCATTTGCCACACCTAGTAAAATAAATAAAAAATAAAAATTTTAAAAAATATATTTCTGATATTTGCCACAGAAATAAATTTTTGATATCAGCACAGACATATAATAATAGTAAGCAGACTGAACATGTCATTTGAAATTGCATGGCAAAAACACACACTAAGATCATTATTCACACAACGACAGAATACAGGGTCGGATCTAAGATAATTAATTATATTCAGTACAGTGTAGCAAAACCAAAAATTTTGAGACGCTGAATCTTGTGCCGTGCGCGGTATGCGGACGGATCTGCATCAGCTTTTTACAATGGGAAACTCTATTCCCTTTTGGGAAAAAATACTAGTCATTAAATAAATAAAATTTATTTTAAATTATTTAAAATCACGTGCAATGAAACATTGCAATGATGTTGATGGTTACTGGCGTCCATTCAATGTCCTGATACTCGTAGTACGTAAGGGAAATACTATACATAGCAGTTCCCTTTCTTGAGGATTATTTTCTGGCATATTTTCCTTGTCCTGAAATAAAATTCACTGTCAGTATTTTTATAAAATGTGCATTTTAATCTTCAAGAAAGAATTCCTGAGATTTTTATAGAATAGGTACTAAATTCGTATATTTGTCTTGATTCGGCCCAGCCATAGTAAACAAAACTGGATCTGTCAAATGATCTATGCTATTTACGAAATTATTAAATTACTTGTAGTATTTCTTATGAAATGGTTATAATTAATACACTACTTTATAAAATAAATAATGATATTGCTGATAAATAGCATTCAAAAGTCTAATAATGGTTATTGTTTCAAAAATAACACGAAATTGTGTATTATCATTGGGCACGTCAAAAAAACATGTATTGCTTACCGAAGGAACGATATTCCACGAATATTTTTTTATGAAACACTTCCACACATTGTACACGTTGCATTTTATCATTTCTATTGAGTTTAAAAGCACAAAACAGTAAAAAATAATTTTAAATATTTATGACATCTGTGACAACACAACAAAATGACAGTTAAGGAAAATTTCGCATGAAAAAACCAGCTCGGATGATAAATCTTTCAGTGTAGTGGTTCGTGTTGCAATACATTGCAATGCTAAGGAAGGAAAGGGACAGAGTTATGTGACAGTCCTTATCATGAACAGGATGCAAATATTGTCAAATATCATCAGTGTGTGTGTGAAATTTGTGTTTCTTCTGCTTATATTTAAAAAAAAATTTATTTCTGTGGATATCAGTATGTACAGTCTGTCTATTAAGTCGTGAAATTAAATGATGGCGCCACTGGTATGCATGTAGCAACCCTATATAGTGTGACCAAAATGATTTTGATACTAGCAGTTCGTTCAAGTAAAGTGAGTTAAAAAATAAGACACATTATACAGTCATTTATTTCCGTTTTATTTAAAGTAGGTAACCTCTGCTTATGAAAAGTTTTACTGAACATTTTTTTTATAGTTAGAACTAAGATTGGTCACTTTCACTTATCATCGGATTCCAAATATCAACAACAATAATCGTTTCGTTGCTTTTTCATCAATGGCACCGTCATCACTACAGCTGCTTATATCGCCTAAGCGAACAGACAATTCATCTATATCAAGATACTGGTAACGTCCTCGCTAATAGTACTCTTTTTTTAACGTCTCAACGTAATGGCAGCAGTTTTTCCATATAACGATGTGATGCTGTTGAAGGCCTATTCAACAAGTTGCTTCAAATCGACTATCCGCCTAACTGTACTCTTTGGTTTTCCAAAAAAAAAGTAATAAAAATTGTAAAAGAATAGAAACAATAACTTATTCACAAGAAACAAATAATTCGAATTCGAAATTGATAGAAAACCCGAATCGACTGAGATGTGCCATCATAATGTATCAAAAATTTAAGGTCCTACTATAATATGACCTATTTACAATTTCAGTCTAACCTAAAAGTGTACGATGTAAACAATACCTTTTTTCTTTTAAAAATCGTAAATTCAGTATATTTGTAACTTCAGGTAGATAAAAAACAAACAATAACACGATTACATACCCATAATATATGTTGTTCTCCCATAAATATCATCGAAATTTCACAAAATTCGTCCAGCCTTGCACTCCGCAAAACATCGCTGGAAAACTTTAAAAATCAATTCCCGCGTGCGACTCCGATTTACTTTCCTCATTTTTAAAACTTTTCTGCGTAGTTTGGTCTTAATTTATTGCAATTTAACCAAAACAATAAAAATACAAACGAAAAACAATTCAATATTGTTGACAGCATTGACAGCTGATGTACATACGTATGGTGTTGCCAGACACATCATCAATGTTAGTTCCTCGAACATTCATGTCAGGACTTTCTAGACAAGCTGTAATAAGTCTATGCATTATACATTTTATTTCTTACTTTAGGAACGCTAGGTCATAAAGTTGCCTGTCTACACCCATAAAATAATTATTACTTCCATGGTCTACACAGAAAATTTTATTTCTGTGCTGTCTAGTATTTTCTCTCTAATAGTCTGTCTATAACGTAGTGATTTTTTTCTCTCTGGTCTGTCTCTTGAAAAAAGAACTCAAAAAGAAAAAGAAATAAAAATCGATTTCATTTGTTTTAATTTCGTTCTTTTCTTCATCAGATCCATCAGAAAAAGAGCATCTTTATTTCTGTTTTCGATATTGTACGTTTCTATTTTATCAACCAGCAAGATTCATTATGAGCGATGTTCCTGCCGGTCCGGATTATAACCCCTATTCGTTCGTGTGGACCCTTAGCTACACGTTTGTTACCATAGCGTTGGTAGCCTCTTTTCTAGTACCGAGAGGTCGTGATCGAGAGTAAGTACATGTAAAAATATTATCCTCGTCAAGATTTAATATGGGTAGATATTCTACAGTTTTTGTAAACATTACTTTTAATATATCCTTACTAGCTTTTGGCCTCGGCTTCGCCTGGGTTAATTTCATCCTCGTAGGGGTAGAATTCCTAAATTCCTTTCTCAGTACTCTATCACTTACATATAAACAACTACTATATAAATTTATATAGTACTAGCTTTTGCCCGCGGCTTCGCTCGCGTTAATCCCTTATAAGCGGATACCTACGTCACAACATCTATCTGCATGCCAAATTTCAGCCCGATCCGTCCAGTGGTTTGGGCTGTGCGTTGATAGATCACTGTCAGTCAGTCAGTCACCTTTGAGTTATATGTATACATATATATATATAGATCTGGTATAAATGACGTATCAGGAAAATTTCAAGTTTCTTCGTTAAGCGGTTTCATCACTGCGTTGATATGATTGCTTCCCAATCAGCCGGCCGAGCCTAAGCCTCTGAAGGATTTTTTAAGAAACATGTATACATTGAGATATTGAGTAAGCAAAATCCTAACTAATATTATAAAAGTGAAAGTGAGTTTGTTTGTTTGTTGGTTTATTTGTTTGTTTGTTTTACCTCTTCACGCTTTACTTACTGAACCAATCTTTCTGAAATTTCGCATACACATAGAAGTACGGAGAAGGACATAGGGTACCTTTCGTCCCGGGAAAAGGCACGGTTCCCATGGGAAATTCACGCGGGCGAAGCCGCGGGCGAAAGCTAGTCTACTATACAGATTTCATTGTAATTTAGGACACGGATAGAAAAATAACGGGAAAGCACATAGGATGCTTTTTATCTCGAAATATCCGTGGGAGCGAAGCCTAGAGGCTAGTAATGAAAACATTGTAAATATGATCTGATCAGTTGGGTGTGTACAGCAATCTGGATGTCCTGGATGGCCATCATCAGATCACAGCTCAGAACAATCCTGGCGTTCAACCAACGCTTCAAAGTAACCTCGTTAGTATGAAAATCGACTGGTGTCCCTAATTAGCTGGCCACCACTGTATGTATGTATTTAGAACATAGCTTTATTGCAGGCAGGTAATTCAAGTAAATGGTTGAAACCTGCGAGCGTTGCCAGTTCAAAAAATATTTTTCGTAATAATTTTGTTGCAGTGTTTATCGCCTATGGATTTTAGAAGCCGCATTTTGTATGTGGATTGCGTGAGTATGCAGATTTTTTATCAGTCTCAACTATCGTTGCAGGACTATTATATCGATAGTTGACCTTGAAAAATAGTCATACTATTTTTTATTTTATTTTTTTATAACATAGGGCGGCAAACGATCAAGCGGGTCACCTGATGGTAAGCGATCACCGCTGCCCATGGACTACTGCAGCTCCAGGGGTATCACAAGTGATGCCGGCCTTTCAAGATGTAGACTCGTTTTTGAATCTTCCCGATCGGCCTATCGATAGTATTGAAAACCAATACTATTGATAGTTTTGGTTATCATCAATAGTATTGAAAACTATCTACTTTATCGACTACTGGCTATCGACTACTTTTCAAGGTCACAATACTACTGACAATACTATCGATAGTCAACACTATTGCTGCAACACTAGTCTCAGCTTAATCCATTGCATTTTTATGCAACACTACCATGGGCGTGGGACTTTCCCCGTGGAATTTTTGAGAATTTCTCTTAGTGCTACATGCTAAGGAACCTACACGTCACATATCAGTTTCCTACGTTCAGTTTGGCTGTGCGTTGTCTGTCAGTCACTCAGTCATTATCGGAAGAATCCTAACTAATATTATAAATGCGAAAGTGAGTTTTTGTTTGTTTGTTTGTTTGTTTGTTACCTCTTCACGCTTCATCTACTGAACCAATCTTCCTGAAATTTTGCATACACATTGTTAGAAGTATGGAGAAGGACATAGGGTACCTTTAATCCCGGGAAAAATCACTGCTCCCGTGGGAAATTCTCGGGCGAAACCGCTGGCGAAAGCTAGTTTCATATATTGCTGAAGCATGGGCCCGGGACATTTTTCTCGAGGGAATTTCGGTAAATTTTCTATTAGTGCTCTCCTCACACTTCCAAAGGAACCTTCATGCCAAATTTCAGCTTCCTACGCCCAGTAGTTTTGGCTGTACAGTGTACATTGTCAGTCACTCAGCAACGCAAGAACAGATACATACAGGGTGTTTTACCAGCAACCTCAGTGTGAAAGTACTACTATGAATATGAGCAACATTTTTATGGGAGCGACTCTGAAAAAAAAAACCAGCTGTTCCATACATTTTGGGCGAGTAGGTATTGCAAAATGTATGGAACAGCTGATTTTTTTTGTCGGTCCCATATAGAAAGTTGCTCATATTCATGAGTACTTTAACCCCTAAAGAGGTTGCTGATGTTTAAAAAAACACCCTGTATTGATGATTGATTGATGATGAAACTCTAAAAATAGTTTCTTGATATTAATTTTAAAGAGTGTCTCACACAACATTTATGCACAGTTAAAAACTGTAATAATATTTTTGTTTTTAAAACTTTTTGATTCACCTTCATATATAGTACGGGCAGTTATGTAATGCTCCCATACATAACCTTTAAATTTTTCATTAAGCTATGAGCTTCATGTCATATGTTCCTTGAGTGATTCTAAGCATTTTGAGCCGGGGGCAAAAAGAATCATGCGGCTACTAGCGGCTGGGGGCCCACAAAGGTGACCGCCACCCGTCAACATTTGAAAAAATCTGTTCTCGTCCATGTGGCTACTAGGCAACTTTGGTATTATTTTCGTATAAACCAAAGACGTAGAATTCATTTTTGATATAAATTATTTACAATTTTTTTGTAATTTTACGAGAAAAACGAAAAAATGTGAAAATGTTGGTTGAAGATTTTTGCTTTTAGAGCTTATAATTTTTGAATCCATACTAATATTATAAATGCGAATGTTTGGATGTGAGTTTGTGAGTTTGTGAATTTGTGAGTTTGTGAGTTTGTGTGGATGTTTGTTACTCAATCACGCAAAATCTACTGGACGGATTTCGATGAAATTTGGTACAGAGGTAGATAATGACCTGGAATAGCACATAGGCTACTTTTTATGTTCCCGTGGGAAATTCACGCGGGCGAAGCCGCGGGCAAAAGCTAGTAGTGACAATAAATATCAAACAAAAAATACTGTAATAAAGCGCATTTCATGCAGATTTTAAAAATATAAACGTTTTAATATCCATTCATACAAAAATATGGAGAAAAAAATTGACAACCGCAGCGCGTACCCGCTCAGCTGGGCTCGCGCTATACGACGCGTCAGCCGCAGCGATTTATCTTACAAAATGGTCTTTGTAGTAGACATGTACTCTGGACTTTTGGAGTATGTTTTGAAACTTCTCAGAGGTGTTCCCTGGATCAAACCAAGCATTTTAAGCCCGATTACTCTGTGGTACGACCGTTTTGGGCCAGTGGGATCCGAGCAGGAAATATGCACCGTGCGCTTCAATAAAAATAAAAAATTCCATTCTAAAAAAAATATTAAAGCCCACGCGGCGTCGATGAGTCAATGAGTTCTTCCCAGTAAGTCCTCGTAAACCGCTTCTTTTATTTATTCTAATTATTGAAATAATAATATTTATATTTTTCAGAACTATTTTACTATAATAGAAATAACAAATGTTTAAAAAATTACGAAAATATATTCATGGTGACGATATGAAGTTATTAAAATAGATTGTTATTCTTTCACGCAAAATTTTCATGAAATATAGTATACTAATTACACTAATACATATTATAAAGTACATATTATAAGAGGAAAGATTTCGTATTATGACTAGTAGACTCAAAAAGAGTTAGTTAGTAGACTTAAAAACTACAGAGCCGATTCAAACAAACACCCAAAATAACAAAAACCCAGCGTTCTAAACGTACCTACGTTGTCGCTGAGTAACATAGGCTATTTATGGATCACGGATGAAGCCGGGTTAGACCGCTAGTAGATTACATCTTGAATTAACTTAATACAATACTTTTATCCCTAAATTCTTAAGAAAGTGGTACCATGAGGCGCAGCTCGTATGAAATGCAAAAGTTTGAAATGATAGGTGTTAGTCCTTCACACAAAATAAAAAAGACTCCCCTTTATTTCTCCAACTAGTTCTATCGCTCACCAGTTCTTGTCACCACTTATCAAAGGCTGACAATTTGTCGGACCACTTCATTTTAAGGCAACATACCAAGGAGTCCATGTCTGGGGCAAGCCTTAGTGCCTACCGAATACCTTCTGTCTGAGTCTTTTTTGTGGCTGTTGAATGGAGGAAAGTCCTTGGGCTCCTATTAGGGCAGAGTTACCAGATGTCGCAAGTGTGCCTGGACTTATTCTTACATCCGTCTTGCTCTTACACATGCCCGAGCATGTGCAAGAGCAAGACGGGTTGCATGAATCGTATCGTATAAGAATCTGTGCTGAAAATTGTCGACATTAAATCTCTTCTTCTTCTCTTCTCTCAGCCGAAAGACGTCCACTGCTGGACAAAGGCCTCCCCCAAGGATTTCCACAACGACCGGTCCTGCGCTGCCCGCATCCATGCGCAACCCGCGACCTTCACCAGGTCGTCGGTCCACCGAGTGGGAGGCCTGCCAACACTACGTTTTCCGGTTCGTGGTCGCCACTCGAGAACTTTTCTGCCCCAACGGCTATCTGTTCTGCGAGCTATGTGCCCCGCCCACTGCCACTTAAGTTTGGCGATTCTGCGGGCTATATCGGTTACTTTAGTTCTCCTACGGATCTCCTCATTTCTGATTCGATCACGCAGGGAAACTCCGAGCATAGCGCGCTCCATCGCCCTTTGGGTGACCTTGAGCCTTCTTATGAGGCCCATAGTAAGCGACCACGTCTCTGTTCCGTCGTCGGTGTTGGTAGCCTGGCATCTGCCGGGGATTCTTAGCACCACCTGCCCCGCCGTTACCGTGACTGCTACCAGAGTCCGAGATAGCGGGGCCGCCGGGGACTAGGGGCCGTGTTGTGGGTGTATCAACCATAGGTCAGGTTTTGCCGTAATCGCCACGCTTGGCAGGCGGGTTGGCGATCGCAGTGTGATGTCATAGTACGCGGAAAGATGCTGCTGCCCATCCTCCGGTGTTTTAGATCCCTTAGTCGCCTCTTACGACACCCACGGGAAGAGATGGGTTGGTGCTATTCTAGGGCCACACCACAGGCCACATTAAATAATTTTATAAAAATATACTTGTAGAATAGTATTTAAATTTATATTATAAACTTGAGGAAGTAAGAATAAGCATTACTCGTACGTAATACATACCATTTTATAAGATAAATCGCCGCCTATCGCGAATCCAGCTAGACGGGTAGCTACCCGCGCTGCGGTTGTCAGATTTTTTTTCTCCATATTTTTGTGTAGTAGAATATTAAACAGATTATATTTTTAAAATCTGCATGAAATGCGCTTTAATATAGTATTTTTTGTTTGATGTTATTTGACAATATACAAAAATAATAAGCTCTCAAAGAAAAAATCATCAACTAAATTTTTCACATTTTTATGTTTTTCTCGCAAAATTACTATGAAACTGTAAATAATAAATATCAGAAATGAATTCTACGTCTTTGGTTTATACGAGATTGATACCAAATTTGCCCTTGGAGCTACCTGGACGAAAACAGAATTTTTCAAAAGTTGAAGGGTGCTGGTCACCTTTGTGGGCCCCCAGCCACTAGTAGCCGCATTATTCTTTTTGCCCCCCGGGCTCAAAATGCTTAGAATCACTCAAGGAACATATGACATGAAGCTCAAAGCTTAATGAAAAATTTAAAGGTCAATTACATAACTGCCCGTACTAATATGCCATATATAAGAGTAATGTACTTATTTTTTAAGGTGGGTGACTATATATACTTCGCAAATCCATCCCGTGAAAGGACCTGAATTCAGAAGCGAGACATTAACGTGGATAGACCACAAGTGGGTACGTGTCTATTTAATTTTGAATTACGGCATTTACGGCCAACTTGTTGGTCGTTGGAGTGAAATGATTGATCAATGATTAGGAATCGTACCTGTTACCCTCGCAATAGAGCGAGGGAATGCTGCAAGCGCTATGGGCACATACTCTCTTTTCTTCTTCTTTGGTCTTTTTGTTATTTGACATTTTGTTGTAAATGCAAGTAAGTAAAAATACTTTCATTGCACCAAAAAGTTAAGGATTATGTACTGGCGCTCGAGCCAGTTGGGCCTTCTCCCGGTGATTGACCGAGCGAGCTAAGCGAGTGAGGTAACTCAAGTTGGGGCGAAAACACATTGTTTGTACGAGTATGTTTTTTCCGCGATAACTCTCGAAACGTTGAGTAGCAACTATCCATAGAATTTTTAAGTTCGTTGCACAACAAAATCTGTTATACCGTTTTTGAGATATACCTACGCATTTTTATGATTCACATAATAATATGTTTAAAATAATAATCGCGAGGTCTAATTTCGCGGCGAACTACTAGTGATAAATCTTTCAATATTAAATTATTTTCAGGGTCGTGGGGGAAATATCGCACCACTAACAATTAAACCGGAAATCACCAGTAAAATCACCACCACTACGTCGACCACCACTACGTCCACCACCACTACGTCGACCACCACCACATCCACCACCACCACATCTACCACCACCACATCCACCACCACCACATCCACCACCACCACAACGACCACCACTACGACCACCACCACGTCTACCACGACAACGACCACAACTACGACCACCACCACGACTACCACCACCGCAGCACCCATCTACATCACTAGTAAGATTGATATGTATCATTATATTCTCTATCAACTGTTGGGTATACCCAAAGGAGGCTTATACCCAAATATTATGTCTAAACTCCTTTTTTTCTTACTTGTCGTATTATGTAAACAATCTTACCATGTCTTTTTATGATTTTACAACAATATAAACTAAAATAGACTTTTTAGGAAATTACTTTCGTGGTTAATAAAGGTTTTATTTTGGGTAGTTCTGATTTCATTCATTCTACATGTATTTTGAGTTAGCGCAGTAACTAGAGCGAACCTTCCCTAGGGGTTATTTACGTGCGGTCCAGTAACATTTTTTTTTTTATATTATTGTTTAGGATGGTTGTAAGTATTTAAAATAAATATGGCACAATTGAATAGCTTTTGCACTCGCCGCCAAATTGGAAAAATAATAAAAAAATCACCACTTTGTTCGGTTTTTCGCTTATATTTTCTTTTAAGTGCATTTTCGCTAGAAAAGTGTTCTACACAATGTTGTAGAAAATTAAATTTGCCGTTATTTACATTTTACATTTTGTTTCTAGGACTGACAGTTACCGAGAAAAAAATCCTTTGCCTTAAAAAAAGTCTATTTTTCAAACATTCGTCAATTGTGCAGAGCAACTACGCTCTGCTGCCAGAAAATGTGGCAGAGAGAATCCGGACAAACGAAGCGGCGGGAAGAATTCTGTACCGGAACTTTACCGGGAAAAAATCTACCGGTAAAATTAAGTACCGGGAAAAAATCTCCACGCGACACCACGCTTGTCCGACTAGAATCTAACTTAAGCTATACGCAGTCTGCTACCACCGTAGCTTATGAAGGGAGCTACAGGGCCCTATATGATAACCTAACCTATAAATTAACTAGAATTGAACACTTACCAAACTAAATCTTCTTTCTCTTCGGATCCAAACTTGAGTGTCTTCGGGAAGGGGGAATTCCTAATTACCCTACCTAACCCTTGAGATCTCAATTCCCCATAACAACTAAATAGATTTCTTCCCGTAGTTTCACTCGGGAACAGCCAGATGTGAACAGCCAGCCACGGTTCACCTCTCACAAGAAAAAGTCACAATAACAGAGTTTTTCACAAACACAAATTCAATCGTTATTTAACAAACAGGAAAGTCACAATTATCACTCAAACTAAACAATCAAACGACGCGTGACCGCTCCGCGTATTAAAATCAAACCGATATCGCCCTGGACAAAGCAATGGCGGACACCACACACGACGCCATCCACGCTAGCAGTGTGAAAACCCCGAACGCCCTCTGGCGGCAGCAATGCGAAACGCCTGCGTTTAGTTTTACCCAATATATTACAAACATCCCCCGTCCCGGTCTGAGAAGCAGACCGCTAGCTTACTCTACGGGAAGGCGGGCGAGAGAGGTCACACCTCTCCTTAAAATCGAACCGTCGACCAACACCTCAGCCACACGCGGAGTGCCATCTCCGCCAAGAATCAAACGTAATATGCGAGCTCGTCGCCAAAGCAATGAGGGCAAATTTGCCTCTTTTAACAATACTAAATCACCCTCCCTGGGAGGCTCAGTCCTGTCTGTCCACTTCACTCTTTGCTGCAGCAAATGCAAATATTCAAGCGACCAGCGACGCCAAAAGTCCTGGCTCATTTGCTGCAACATTTGAAAACGCGACAACCGATATACGCGTTCATCCTTCCACGGGTATTCGGGCAGGGCATTCAACGGCCCTCCCACCAAAAAATGACCAGGGGTGAGAGCTTCCAAGTCATTTGGATCTGGAGATAGCGGACAGAGAGGACGAGAGTTGAGGACCGCCTCAACTTTACAAAACACTGTGGCCAGCTCTTCAAAAGTTAGAGCCGTTTCTCCGATAATGCGGCGGAGGTGGGTCTTTGCGGATTTCACAGCCGCTTCAAAAATCCCTCCCCAATGGGGGCAACTTGGGGGACTAAACTTCCAGGTTATTCCCCTTTGGGCAGCAATTTGACTTAAACTAGTACAATTTTTATCAATAAACACAGAAACATCCTTAAGATAATTTACAGTTCCTTTATAGTTTGTGCCATTGTCAGACCTAATAAGGGAAGGTAGACCTCGACGCGAAACAAAGCGATCCAACGCGGCGACGAAGGCCTCCGTAGTCAGAGCCGATACCCCTCCAAATGGACAGCCTTGGTGGCCAAACAAACAAATACACACAAATAGCCCTTCACAATACGGGCATTACGAAAGGGAGAAGCCTTGATCGAAAAGGGACCGGCAAAATCGGTTCCAACGCCGTCAAACGGTCTCGAAGGTCGGATTCGATCAGCGGGCAAATCACCCATCTGTGGTTGCATCGTGGATGCCTTCAACCTATAACATGCAATACATCGAAACAGGACACTACGGATTGCTCTTCGGGCAGACAAAATCCAAAACTCGCGTTGCAAAATAGCCAACAAAGCATTGCACCCAGCATGGGCGTTACGAATGTGTCGATCAGACACCAAAAGCTGCACCAAGGGTCCGCCCTTGGGCAACAACAGAGGATGACGAGTCTCATATGGAAGATCCGCCTTCCGGAGCCTGCCTCCAACCCGAAGAAGCCCATCCGAGTCGATGTACGGGTTCAAACGAGCGACCGCGCCCTTCAACTTAGCGCGTCCGTCGCGCAAAATACGAAGCTCTGACTCAAACCGTCCGGTCTGCACGACACGGACCCAATGCAACAATGCGCTCCGGCGCTCTTCTGCACCTGCAATCGGCTCCAACCGCTTTGCCTGTGGGTTTCTACAATTATGTATGAAACGCTTAATCCAACTGGTAACACCCAGAAGCTTATCCAAGCTGCTATACCGAGCAAGTAGCCAATCCGGCTCCGACGTCGTCTCAGCGACTACAGCATGTACACGGAGCCCAGTCAAACTCAAAGAAGTAACGTCTGTCTGACAGACAGGCCAAGAAGTTTCTGATCCCATCAGCCACTCTGGACCCCACCAGAGCGGGTGTGACACCAATTCTGGTGCCGTACAACCTCGGGAGGCACAGTCCGCTGGGTTAAGCTCTCCCGGCACATGTCTCCATGTTATATCAATTCCGATATTCTGGATTTGGGAAACCCGATTTCCCACAAAAACCTCCAAGGTATGTGGGGCCGCGCGCAACCATGCAAGCGCGACCTGGCTATCCGACCAGGCGAAGATGTCCCGTATTTCGACCGTGGCCGCCAGTTCACTGGCAACGTGATGCAACAATTTAGAGAGAAGGTGAGCTCCACTCAACTCAAGCTTGGGAATAGTCAGCCTAGTCCTGATGGGGGCGACCTTGCTCTTCCCTAACAAAAGCGAGACATTGACCCGGCCATCGGCGTCAACTGTCCGCATATAGACTGACGCGGCATAGCCTCGCTCCGACGCGTCACAAAAGCCATGCAGGCTGGCTCGATATTTCCCGGGGGCAATATTCGACGAGGCAAGGCAATCCGATTGACTTCCTTAATCGATGAAAACAACTCGAGCCAATCATCCAATGGAGAGCCAAACAGCGGCTCGTCCCACGAGACGCCCAAAGTCCAAAGTCTCTGAAGAAGACACTTTGCAGAGAATATCACTGGACTGATCCAACCGCTTGGATCGAACATACGAGCTATTACGGACAACACCGTTCTCTTAGTCCAGACTTTTGGTATTTCCAAGTCCACTTGGAATGTGAAAATATCGGTTAGCGGCTGGTACTGCATGCCCAGCACCGCTATCCTGTTGGGATCATCCACATCCTCAAACAGGTGAGGGTTCTGTTGGTGATCCTCCGGGATCCCTTCTAGAACTTTAGGCTCATTAGACAACCACTTACGTAGCTCGTAGCCACCTGTCTTCAATATTTCAATCAATTCATCCCGCAGTAGGAGGGCCTCCTCAATACTTTGGGCTCCGGTGCACACGTCATCAACATACAAGTCACGTGACAGCACGGAAGCCCCACGGGGAAAGCGGATCCGTTCCCGCTCTGCCAATTCAAGCAATGATCTGATGGCGATATAGGGACTAGATTTCAAACCATAGGTGTTTGTATTGAGTTCATACACCGTCACAGGATCCTCAGGGCGCTCACGCCAGAGTATCAACTGGAATCGCCTGTCCTCAGGATGTATGACTGTCTGGCGGAACATCATCCGGATGTCCGCGCCAAAAACCACTTGATGTCTTCTAAAGTTCAAGATGATGTCAATTATGTCCCTATGCAATTTGGGACCTGAATGCAAACATAGATTCAACGAAACTCCGTTCGAAGTGGGTGCGGACCCATCAAAGACAGTCCGCAACTTGCCCGTTGAGGCCTTCACCACCGCGTGGTGGGGCAAAAAATAATGCTCAGTTGAGCTCCAATCAACTCGAGCCGGAGACATGTGACCCAAATCCTCGTACTCGCGCATAAATTCAATATATTTATCGCGAAGTACGTGGTCACGCTGCATACGTCGCTCCATGGACAGCAGTCGTTTCTCCGCAAGCGCCCTACTTTGCGCTAGGCTAGGACGAGAGGCAACAAAAGGTAACCTAGTTACAAACCGACCGGAGGGCAACCTCTCCGTGGTCGATCGAAAAAGGGCTTCGCACTCAGCGTGTTCCGGATCCATCCTGGAACTCATAGGTGGCTCCTCCACCTCCCAAAACCTTTGCATGGTCTTGGCCAAGGACGCTGATGCGACGACCGGTGGCTCCTCCACGGTGCTATTATCAAACACAGGGCCCATCAGGGCAAAACCAAAAATCGTAGACACTGCCATCAGTGAAGACGAACCCAGAGCCTTCTGGGTACCCAACAAAATCCAACCCAATACGTCCGAGCCCAGGAGCAAGTCCACTGGGCCGGGATGAAAGACAAAGGGGTCGGCCAAATCCAGACCCGAAACCAAAGACAACACACCCGGCGGTATGTCTGTCGAGGGGTGCCAACCCGCAATGGTATCCATTACCATAGCCGAAGTCGTGATCCTCATTGTGGAGGACTTCAGCGAAGAAAAGGTGACAAGTGTCTGGCCCGTCAGACACTTCACTTGTATGCCACCAACTCCAAGAAGTGGCACAGGCGAGTCTTCCACGACTAAACCTAACTGGCGTGCCACTCGAGTGGTAACCAAACTGCTTTGAGCCCCTGAGTCCAACAGAGCTCTCAAATTAATGGCTTCCCCCACGACCCCATACGCGGACCACCGCGGTAGGGAGCAGAACCGTCCGCGGCTCTGTCCCAGCAAGGGAGCAAGCTAGTTACGGGCTCCCCACTCTCTCCAAACCAGGGGCGCGCCACTGACCCGGATAGTATGGCGGGCGAGTGCACATCCCCATCTGAGGGGGCATAACCCGCGGCCCGGCCATACATATGGTACGGCGGGTGGTACTCCAGCCGTGGGTACTCGTGCAGCGGCGGAGAAAACCGCTGCGGCTGCATGTGTTGGGCATTGGTAACCCGCGTGGAGGGTGTCCCCACTCTCACGTCCGATCTAGGGCCCCCGCCCATGGGTGCCCTATCCGGGGCCTGGCCAGCTACATACTGGCCATGACCTTGGGGCGCGTGGTCCCGGTCCGCCAAGACCCGCGCCGGTACGCGACCCCCTCCCGAGGGGGTGCGACGAGCGAAGCCGCGTCCTCCGTCCGGTGGTGGAGGGCTTCGCGCAGGAGCGCCCCCGCCCATAGGGGACCCCTGCCTCAACATCCGGGTGCCATCCCCGTTGCGGTTCATGCAAAGCATCGCGTGGTGCCGCCCACGGCATGCACTGCATGGTATGGCACTGGGACAGTCACGTGCATAGTGACCGCCCAAACAATAAAAGCAAAGTTCATGCCGCTTTGCCATGCGGCGCCGATCTTGTACTGGCAGTCCCTGCCAGTCCCTGCATTGCAGCAGGCTGTGGCCCATCCGACCACATTGCAGGCAGTCCGCGTCCCTCGCGACTGCTGCCGTGTGTGCAACCCGCGCACCAGCTCCACGCGGTGGCGGTTGCCGTCCCTGTTGGGGCCTCCCTCGCCATGAGGGTTCCAAGGGCCTACGTTCAGGCGCTCTGGATGGCGCTGAGTCCGTCATGGTATTCTCAGCCGCCCGTGCCTCAAACTCCAAAAACTTCACCAAGTCAGTGAATGTTGGTAGGGTGGTGCTATCCCGTTCCGCATTCTCGCGCTCAAATCGCGAGCGGATGTCATTGGGTAATTTGCCCAATACAATGTGCACCAGCAAAAAGGACCATTGGTCCACCGGCAGCCCCAGTGTGCGGAGCGCGTTACAGGCCACTGTAACGGGCGTGAGCAACTGCAGGCGCAACTGTGCCCTGTTGGCCACCTTGGGCAGGGCCATCAACTGTGCGGCGTGCGCATCCGCTAACAAACGTAAGTTTTGGTAGCGGGAGTTCAATAACTCCCAAGCCGTATCGTACTGGTCGTCCTCCACCCGGAGGTGCTGGATGAGCGACCGCGCTTCATCCTCAAGAGTGGAGAGGAGGTAGGCCATCTTCTGGGCCTTCGACAAATCCTGTCGTGCTACGACCAGGGACTCAAACATATTTTTATATGCTACCCACTCCTCCATCCTACCCCCAAAGTGGGACAGCTGAAGGGTGGGGAGCCGACCAGTAACCGCTGGTCCTTCCTGTCTAACAGGTGTGCGAGGGCTGGTCCGCCAGCCTGTCTCGCCCTTATTGCGGTCACCGCCTCCGCGATATCATCGTGCAGACTCAGGATCTGGTCCATGTCCGCCATGTGACCTGCGTAGGCCTCCGGGGTAAGATCGGCTTCGGTAAGCGCCGCCATGGCCAGCGCTTCCGCGCTAATCAATCGTGAGTGGAGGTGATCCGCTCTTAGCAGTATGGCGCCCTCCCTGTCCTTCCGGGACAGGAGTCCTCCGGCCGTCACAAACCATCTCAATTCGTTGGCGAGTGTCGCCCTAGCATTGGAGGCCTTCGCCATCGCGTCAAGTCACAAACAAAAAATAACAAAAGGTAAATAAAAAACAACAAAATCAAGCAACTACACGAAGAACCGCGGTAGGTATGAGAATGGCACAAACCCGGAACGCACGGTACAAACCGCAAACAAATACAAAAAAGGTTACAAATATTCTTATACAAACAAACTAAGAAAAATCTAATAATTTTTACAAACAATTAATTATTTTTTACAAACGAACAAATAGAGGGTAGATAAACTACGCTCTGCTACCAGAAAATGTGCAGAGCAACTACGCTCTGCTGCCAGAAAATGTGGCAGAGAGAATCCGGACAAACGAAGCGGCGGGAAGAATTCTGTACCGGAACTTTACCGGGAAAAAATCTACCGGTAAAATTAAGTACCGGGAAAAAATCTCCACGCGACACCACGCTTGTCCGACTAGAATCTAACTTAAGCTATACGCAGTCTGCTACCACCGTAGCTTATGAAGGGAGCTACAGGGCCCTATATGATAACCTAACCTATAAATTAACTAGAATTGAACACTTACCAAACTAAATCTTCTTTCTCTTCGGATCCAAACTTGAGTGTCTTCGGGAAGGGGGAAATTCCTAATTACCCTACCTAACCCTTGAGATCTCAATTCCCCATAACAACTAAATAGATTTCTTCCCGTAGTTTCACTCGGGAACAGCCAGATGTGAACAGCCAGCCACGGTTCACCTCTCACAAGAAAAAGTCACAATAACAGAGTTTTTCACAAACACAAATTCAATCGTTATTTAACAAACAGGAAAGTCACAATTATCACTCAAACTAAACAATCAAACGACGCGTGACCGCTCCGCGTATTAAAATCAAACCGATATCGCCCTGGACAAAGCAATGGCGGACACCACACGATGCATTCCACGCTAGCAGTGTGAAAACCCCGAACGCCCTCTGGCGGCAGCAATGCGAAACGCCTGCGTTTAGTTTTACCCAATATATTACAAACATCAATCTTTTTTAATTTAGAACGATGTAATCCCGTCATGACCTATTCTAGGAGAAAAAGTAGCAGAACAAACATCGTAGGGAATTTAATTACCTGCAAAACGCAATTGCATATTTCTTAACCAACCCTGCAAGGTGGAGAGTAAAACTAAATGATAAAACAATGGAAATTGTTTTTGCTATAATATTTTACTTTTTACTAACTGAGCCTCGCTCCAATGAAAATATCGGGATATAAAGTACCTTATGTGCTAGTCCTGATATTTTTCTACTAGTATACCAAATTTAATCAAAATCCGTCTAGTAGATTTTGTGTGAGTTAAGCAACAAATATCACATCCAAACTTTCCCATTTATAGTGTGATTCATTGCAGGTGAGTAACCGGTTCCTGATCGGGACACTGTAAAAGTGTCTGTGGACATTATCAAATTCAGATATTAGATAATATTTGCTTCATCAGCAATAAAGATTGGGAAAGAAACCCGTTTTTAAAATGAAAAACTTTGGATGTGATATTTCTTGCTCAATCATAATAAATCTACTGGACGGATTTCGATAAAATTTGGTATGCCAGTAGAAAAATATAAGGGCTGGCACATAAGGTACTTTTTATCCCAATATTCCTATGGGAGTAAAGCCCCCGGGTGCAGCTAGTAGACAAAAAAATATGATAGCTAAAACGTAATATTTTAACTTTTACTTTTACTCCCTACTCCGTAGGGTTGGTTAAAAAATTACATGTGTTTTGTAGATAATTAAATTTCCTTCAAATTTTATTCCAATATATATTTTCCTAGAGTAGGCCATAAATGAATTACAGCGCTCTGAAGTAAAAAGTTTGACAAATTTCCAAATGCGATCAAAAATGCGATTTTTTTAAAGTGCACATCTCCATAACTATTAGTCCTAGAAACAAAATATAAAATGCACATTATAGGAAATTTATTTTTACAACATTGTGTAGAATTCTAATGTAGCTAAAATGCATCTAAACGAAGGTGAGAGCGCAAATCTGAATAAAGTGGCAATTTTTTTTTGTTTTTCCAACATATGGCGGGCGTGGAAGGGGGAGAAATTGTGCCTCTTGTATTTTAAACACTTACTAACCATCCTAAATAACATATCAAAAATTCAGAACTATTGAACCATTTGTAAGTAAACCCTACCCTTAGCTCTATTTTGGTCTTTATTTAATGAACTATGGACGGATTTGTATTAAATTTGGTATACTAGTAGAAAAATACCAGAAATAGTACATAGGTTACTTTATATCCTGAAATTCCCACGGGAGCGAAGACCCGAGGCACAGTTAGCAGAAAATAAAATATTATAACAAAAAAAGCAATATTCCGTAGTTTTAATATTGAGTTTTACTCCCCATTCTGCAGGGTTGGTTAAGAAAAAAGAAAAATGCAAATGCGTTTTGTAGGTAATTAAATTCCCTACAAATTTTGTTCCAATACTTGTTCTCCTAAAATATGCCATAACTAGATTACAGCGTTCTGAAATGAAAAGTTTGACAAATTTCAGAAAAAGAAGATTTTTTTATTTTTTTTTTTTTGAGCACATATCTCGGTAACTATCAGTCCTAGATACAAAATGTAAAATGTAAATAATAGGAAATTTAATTATCTACAAGATTTTGTAGAACACTTTCCTAGCAAAAATGCATCTAAACGAAAATATGAGCCTAAATCTGAAGAAAGTTTTTTTTTTTTTAGTTTTTTTAAGATTACTACGGGCGCGGAAACTTGGCAATTGTGCCCTTTTTATTTTGAATACTCACAATAATCCTACACAATATTTCAAAAAATTCACAGTTGCTGGACCGTTTGTAATTTGATTCTCGTCTATTTACTGCGCTAAGTAGCTGAATCCGAATATGAGTTTTGCTTACAACATTTTGAGATGCAAATTGACAAAGTTACAAAAATAAATCTGTTTTTTTCGATTATTGCATATAACTCGGAAACTTTAAGTAAATGCCCTGTACAGTCCGATTACAATCTAAACTTGGGTCGGACTTTAGCAACTTCACTCCGGTCACTTCCAGCTTGGCCAACGTTGCAGCCCTTGCTGTCCTCACTGTAAAGGCTTTATCTCAGCTCGTCCATCAAGTGCTGCACGCTGACCGCGCTGTGTCGGCCTGGAGCTGCGCTACGCTACGCTGTCGGCCATCATCAGCACGACCAGCAAAGTAGTCATTATATTTTACCGCGGCAAAACTATACAATCAAGTAAAAAACTAAGTACCTAGGTACCTATTATTATTTTTTTTTTTAAAAATTACAATTGTGCATTTAATGTAACTTTCAATAGGAGACCGGACAAGTTATGAGAATTGTTAAAAATATATAATTTTATGATCACGAGTTCTCCTGAGCTAATTTTGGGAAAGTCCATTTTCTACCCGTGCCGTCATATGAATGTACGTTTAGTAAGGGGCGTTTTGGTATCGTCCAAATATCGCTTTTAAATATATGAATTGTATTTCGTTGTATCTTGGAAAATACTTTAGTTACTGATGTTATTTTTTCATTAATGATTCTATTATTGAGATATTTCAAAAAAGCATTTTAAAAAAAGTTGTTTGGTCCCCTATTTTTTATTAATTTATTTAGTACAAAATAAAATACTATAAGCATTTATAAAAAAATCCTATTATTTGTAATTTTCTCGATGTTTTTTTTCCGATAGAATTTAAGTCGCATTGTTGACCGAGCGAGCGAAGCGAGCAAGGTCTACAAATCAAGTTGGACAAAAATTACATTATTTGTATGTATGTATCTATGTATGTATGTTTGTTCCGCGATAATCTCGTACCGTTGTTCCGATTTTGATGAAAGTTGGAATATATGTAGGGATGGTTAATAGAATTTTCAAGTTCGTTGGGCATCAAAATCGGTCCAGCCGTTTTTGAGATATTTAATTTTTTGTGAAAATAAATATTGTATTTTAATAGTCGCGAGGTCTACGTTCGCAGCGAACGACTAGTTTATAACAATACTAGCTTTTGCCCGCGGCTTCGCCCGCGTGAATTTCCCACGGGAACAGTGCTTTTTCCCGGGATAAAAAGTAGCCTATGTGCTATTCCAGGTCATTATCTACCTCTGTACCAAATTTCATCGAAATCCGTCCAGAATATTTTGCGTGATTGAGTAACAAACATCCTCACAAACTCACAAATTCACAAACTCACAATTCCAAACTTTCGCATTTATAATATTAGTATGGATACTTCCGTAACTGAGTGACTTACAGACAACGCACAGCCAAAACTTCTGGGCGTAGGAAGCTGAATTTTGGCATGTAGGTTCCTCAGGGAGTGTAGAGAAGCACTAATAGAGAATTTCCCGAAATTTCTACGGGAACAAAGTCCCTGGCTCATGCTACAAAATAAAATTTTGGAATGAAAAAGTTGAGTTATGCCACAGAATTAATATAAGTACTACGTAGTTATGCAGAGACCGCTGAAATATCTCCCAATTTTCATCTTGAGAATGAACGATTCTCCTAAAAAAACTGAAAAGTGATAATTGTCGATAATTTTAAGTAGATACTTAATTTTTTAAATACAGGGCCATTTACTTATAATAGGCGACCTCCGTGGCCGTTGGGCCACGGAACCTCCAGTGTGGCAGTCCGGCGTGATGACCGTTGGGTCATCATGCCGGACTGCCACACTGGAGGTTCAGGGTTCGATCCCCGGTCGGGTCAAGATGGAAAATGATCTTTTTCAGATTGGCCTGGGTCTTGGATGTTTATCTATATATGTATTTGTTATAAATATAGTATCGTTGAGTTAGTATCCCATAACACAAGTCTTGAACTTACTTTGGGGCTAACTCAATCTGTGTGATTTGTCCGTATATATAAAAAAAAAAATAGTTTCCGAGTTTTTTGCAATTTTGTAATGTTGTGTCTCGAAATATTAAAAACAAACCCATATTCGGATTCAGCCCTCCAAAATACATGTAAATGTAAAAAATCAGTACAACCACAAAACTTGCATAGTAAAAACTTAATTTGACTGAATTAAGAGCAGACCCTTGTGTTGTGCCATACTTTGTCAAATTCCAGCTGGATATCCAAAAAATTTGTACATCTATTTGCGGTTTACTATAAATTTTTGCTTTATACACCGTCCACGAATTGAAACTAATAATGATAATGATCTTTACGTTTCAGCCGGTGATCAACAGAATCTTGGCTCACATACTTTAGGCATAGGTAGTAATGTGATGAATATAGATATCGCAACATCAACGATGGAGGATGATCCAGACGAATCTTTATATATTAGAATCCAATGTTTTTGATAGGACCATCCTAGTTAGTAACTTACCTAATTTATTTTATTTACTAGCTTTTGGCCGCAGCTTCACCCGCGTGAATTTCCCATGGGAACAGTGCTTTTTCCCGGGATGAAAGCTACCCTATGTCCTGGGTACCCTATGTCCTTGTCCTGTATGGAAGATTGGTTGAGTAGATAAAGCGTAAGGTAAACAAACTCACTTTCGCATTTATAAACTCCCGTAAGACAGGTGTCATCAGGTTAAAGCCCATGAAGTTCCGATTTTAAAATTTTTTAAATCTATGCGCGGAAAAGTAGTACTTGAACTTCCGGCTTGACCGTTTAGGGAGTTCCATTGCATCCGGCTACAATAAATCTATATATAATGTTGCGTGTATATTACGCAACCGTGTTAAATTTCACATATACTGCACTTACGTCTGTTGATTCGCACATTCATTACACATAATTGTTTGTTTAACTATTATTTAGATGCTTTTTAGTGGTAATTAATCGTCCTCCCAAACACATCGATCTGTTTGTTTACGTAATGTCAACTTGTCACCTTTAGACGTTTGACAGTGACGTTTGAGATGACGTTTGGAGATGGTTCCTGCATAGGTTGTGCCGCGTCGACGGACGGGTTGCAAGAATGTTTTTTATTTACTTATATTTGTAAATAATATAGGTAATTGGTCAAAATTTATAGAATAATGATTTGAACAAGGATTTTATTAGATTAACTATATTTTTTTTTCTTCGAGATGAATACCACATTTCTATGGTCTTGGCTCTGGTCGAAGTCTATGTTGTCTCTGATGTCGTGTCAGCGACGCTAGGCTGACGTGGTGGGAAATGATTACCTCGTGATCAAGATGAAGCCCTATTTTGGTTCGAGGGCGCCCCATGGCCGCGCGCCCCACATCTTTGAGCCCCGTGAAGAGGGAATGAGCTGAAGCGGACATGTGAGTTCATCTCTCTGGCGTTCTGCTAGTTTTTATATGGGTATTGTTGACACGATGTTAATAGCATTCTCGATTTGTTTCAGAATGCGCCGCTTCTAAGTTCTAAGTTCTAGATCTTAAGATCTAAGCTTAGGTTTTTAATTGTTAGTTCTTTCTACTTATTTTTCAATATTCCACGTTCCACGTGTGATATTTACTTTCGTTCCCTTGTGCTTTGGCACGAGAATTGATGTCGTAACATGGATGCTTCCCAATAAGTTTCTACTTATATTTTACTTTCTTTTCGTTGTACTGGTTACAATGACCCTGGTCCTAGGGGTAATCTCCTTCTTTGGATAAATAACTCCTATTTATCCCAGTAAAACAATAACACTTCATGCGAGCAAAGAGGATTGCCGACCACCATCTGGTGCAAGACCGCATGGCCCAAGCTGTTTTCAAACCAACGATCCGGGATCTCCAGCGTCGCCTGCATCCCAGGGGAATGATGAGGTGATACAGTTTACTGGAAGAAAAGAAGGGACCTATATGGGATTTACCAAGTAACATTCATTTTATATCTATAACTTAAACTTCAGAATTTATTTCAACGCAGAGACTTTGTCTAATATGATTTGTTTCTAGCTTTATTATCTAGAGAGGACGCTCTCAATCTTTGTTAAAAGGTAGGTTTTATAATCCACTTTAAGAATAAGAACATACTTCTATGCCATGTGTTTGCATAGGTTAGGATAATTAAGACATTAGTCATAATTAGCTTGTTTGAAAGAACTAGAAATAAGAATATTTAACTGTAACAGAAAATGAGTTAACAAGAATGTATATTTTCTTTTAAGAATATACCATAGAAAAGTAATAATTAACTTGTTTAATTAATTTCAACTAATAGTTGATGGCGCCCTAGGTAAGAAAAGAAATACAGCATCCCTCTCACCCCTTTCTTCAAGTGTAACACTCCACAGAGCGACAAGAACTCATCGACCCTCTCCGAAGAGTCTCCTACATAACGCACCACTGAGCTGGCTGTGCGTTTGTCCACCGACGGCAGGCAGTGTGTACACGCCTGTCCTAAAGTGGGTAATAGATTTGGCGCCCAACGTGGGGCCGAGTGATGTGACATCAGTTCTTCTGTCAACTTCATCGCTTGGTATCTTGAAGTTTGAGGTTAGTGTTGTTGTTGTTATCTATACTTCAGAATTAATTTAAAGGTAAAGGGAGATAATCCTTTAGAAATGGCTTCGTTAAGGATGAACTTTTATCATCTCCTCAGCGATGAGCTGAGATATGAACTTCTCATCCGAGGACACAAGAATATAAGAACAGTCGATGAGATGCGAGCCAAGCTTGCCTCGTTGACTAAATCGAATCGTCTAGCAGTGACAATTGATCCTGCTACATTAGAAATAGAATCAGAATTAGAAATTTGTGAGAATAAGACTAGTGACATCGTCCAACTTATTTCTTCAGAATCATTGACACCTACGGGTCAGGATAGAATTATTTCACGATTAACTCATATACAGCATAGGGTATGTCGTTTAGTCTCAGAAGATCAGTCTATTTTAGACAGAATTTCTCTTTTAAAACAAGAATTTGAGAACGCATTTAAACTTTTGAATGTTGATATTACAGGTGAAGTGGGATTTTGCTTCAATGATTTGCATAGTGGTACATCCAGCGGTGTGACTCCAGTCAGTCCTCCGGTTGTTAGCAACCCCTCTACTTCTTCACCAGCGGTGATAGCGGCTGCATCGGCAATACGGTCAGGTGAGCTGCAGGTTACCATTGATCCATCTCGTAATGTCTCAAAGTGGAATGTTAAGTTCTCAGGTAGAGATAGCAAATTAAATTTGCACGCTTTCTTAGAAAAACTAGAAGAATTAAGAATTACAAAGAACGTTTCAATTAATGAACTTTTTAGAGGTATTTCACAACTCTTGGAAGGTGAAGCCTCAGAATGGTATCGTTTCTACGGTAAAGAATGTAAAACATGGGAAGAATTTGTACAACTTCTCAAAGAAGAGTTTCTTCCTTCTTCTTATGATAGGAAGACACTCAAAGAAATCTATAATAGAACACAACACACATCTGAAAGTGTCGTCACTTTTATATATACAATGATGAAATATTTCACACGACTTGACACTCCTTTGTCAGAAACAGAAAAAGTAGGGATAATTAAGGACAACCTTGCCCCTTATTATAAATCGAAAATTTTCTGTGACACTTTTGCGACTGTAGCTGAACTTCGTACACGTTGTAAGTTATTGGAAGATATGAAATCTGAGTGTACCACACACATCAATCCAACACCAACACAGAGTTCATTACACCCGGATTTGTGTTACAAAACAAGAACATTTACACATAATACTAAGAAAGTTTCAGAAGTCAAAACTAGTGACACCTGTAAGAAGTGTAACCGTACCGGACACATAGAAAAGAATTGTAAATTTAACAGGATTATACACTGTTATGGCTGTGGGAAAGTTGGTGTGACACGCCCTCAGTGCGACAACTGCGGAGTACCACGTAATTTAAACTCAGAGGGAGCCTCGCAAAACGAGAAAACTTAACCCAGGGTCACGACGGCGGTACCAGAACTAACACGTTTAAGAATCACAATTTTAAGAATGAAAGTTTGTACAAAAATAAAACATTTAGGAATATAAACTATAAGAAAGAAAAAATATTTAGAAATAGCAATGTAAAGGTGGGGTGTGATCAGGTAACATTGAAGGCGACAAATACAGCAAGCGTTGATCAAGTGTATTTCAATCCGATGCCCGGTGATACCAGACCATACTTAACGGTTTCAATCCTTGGTAAGAAATGTAAGGGTCTTTTAGACTCTGGTGCGATGTGCAGTCTTCTTAATGGTGATGCTTTTCGATCCTTAGCTGCATACGGTGCCATGCTCGATAATTATGAGAAGCCACCTATTATTATCACAGCGAATGGTTCACAAAGCACCGCCATTGGATACACACAGTTGCTGGTAGAATATAAAGAACACTATTCAAAGAGTGAAATTTTTGGTAATTGAAGATGTAAGAACCCCTTAATTTTAGGTATTGAATTTTGGAAGAAATTTAACATTGGTACAGAAATATTAAAATTAATTGAAATAAATAGTTTAACCAATAAGAATTTTGTTGAATCAGGTACTCTTAACACTAGAACAGATTTAACAACAGAACAATTAGAACAACTTAATTTAAGAATAGAAAAATTCAAAGGTTTAACTTTGAAAAATACTTTAGAAAAAACTGACCTTGTGCAACATTTTATCAACACAGGCGATCATCCGCCAGTTAGGCAGAAATGTCATCAGTTTTCACCTGCGATGCTACAAGTTGTCCATAAGGAAGTTGATCATATGTTAAAAATGGGAGTGATAGAACCATCTAACTCTCCATGGAATAGCCCGTTAGTGATAGTTAAGAAAGCGAACGGAGAACCTAGAGTTTGTCTAGACAGTAGAAAGTTGAACTCCATCACTAAGTTTGACAGCTATCCATTGCCTAATATAGATTTTATTCTTAATAGTTTGAGGGGAGCAAAATATATGACCTCCATTGATTTGAAATCAGCCTATTGGCAGATAGAATTAGAAAACTCGTCAAAAGAAAAAACCGCTTTCTCTGTTCCCGGAAAAGGTTTATTCCAATTTAAAAGAATGTGTTTCGGCCTTAGTACAGCGGCTCAAACATTACAAAGGTTGATGGACCGACTGTTCACTGCGGAGTTCCAGAACCCGGATTTAAGTCTATCAGTGTTTACATACCTGGACGACATAGTTTTGGTTACTCGTGGAGAATTTTCGGATCATCTACGCCTACTTGATCGCGTGTATGAGAAATTAAGAGACGCAAAATTGACGGTCAACATAGAAAAGTCACATTTTTGTAGGGATGAGCTCGACTATCTAGGCTACAAAGTTGACCGTGCAGGTTTAAGAACTAATCCTGAGAAAACTAGAGTGATAGTTAAGTTATCGGCACCTAAGTCAGCCAAAGAAGTCAAGAGTTTCCTCGGTATGGTAGGTTGGTATCGCCGATTCATTCCAAACTTCTCGACTGTAGCAGCACCTTTAAATCGTCTAACGAGTAAGAAGCTGAAGAAGTTTGAGTGGAACGACGATGCACAGGAAGCCTTTGACAAATTAAAAGAATGTCTCGTGACGTCACCAGTGCTTTCTTGTCCTGACTTCACGAAAGAATTTTACGTCCAATGTGATGCTAGCGATAATGGGATAGGTAGTGTACTAACTCAAGAAGTCAACGGCTCAGAAAAAGTTATAGCTTATGCGTCTAGAAGCCTAACCAAAGCTGAAAAGAATTATTCCGTGACAGAAAAAGAATGTTTAGCTGCTTTGTTCAGCGTAGAGAAATTTAGATGTTACGTAGAAGGCCATCCTTTCACCATCATCACGGATCACGCATCGTTACAGTGGCTCCTTAGCATTAAATCACCGAGCGGTAGGCTAGCGAGGTGGGCCATGCGACTCATGCAGTATCAGTTTCAAGTCAGACATAGAAAAGGTCACTTACATGTAGTGCCAGACGCGCTCAGCAGGCTTAACGTTGATAACATTTCAGAAACCACTTACCCGTCCGATGATTCATGGTATGATGGTATTTATAAGAATTGTCTGGAAGCACCACACCGTTACCCGAAATTCAGAGTGATAGAAGGTAGACTTTATAAGTTAATTAAAACTAAATATGCTCTAGAACAAGAGACTTCGTGGAAACTGGTGGTGCCTTCAAACAAGAGAAAAGAAGTGATTTCAGAAAACCATGATCAGCCTACTGCAGGTCATTTTGGTATAAATAAAACAGTGAAAAGAATAGCGCTCAGGTATTACTGGCCTAAACTTTTAAAAGAAGTCAAAGAATACGTAAGGAATTGTGACATTTGCTTGGCAAACAAATCAACAAATCGGGCCAGACCAGGTTTGATGGGTCAGCCTAAAAAGGTACATAGGCCATTTCAGACCTTATCAGTAGATATACACGGTCCTTTACCAACTTCTAAGAAAGGCAACCAATATGTCCTCGTTGCTGCCGATTATTTTTCCAAGTATGTGTTTCTTTTCCCCATTAGAAAGGCAACTGCCTCAATTATTATTCAGAAATTAGAAGAATATGTTTTCTTAGTGCACGGTGTGCCCAAGACTGTAATATGTGACAATGGTTCAGTTTTCACTTGTAAAGAATTCAGAAGTTTTACAGAAAGGTACCGTGTACCAAATTTGTTTTATACAGCGGTGTACACACCACAAGTTAACCCTGTAGAACGTGTAAACCGTGTGTTAGGTGACGCGATATCATCTTTTCTTAAAGGAAATCATAAAGAATGGGACGTACACTTACCACATATTCAAGCTGCCATGAACAACAGTGTGCATGAGGCCACAGGTTTCACTCCGTATTTTCTAGTTCATGGTAGGGAAATTATATTAGATACAGAACATTATAAACTGACGTCTACCGACGATCAGCAAGAACTTATATTTCCAGAACGTAAAGAATATGCTGACTCTTTGAAAGAGCTGCAAACTATTTTCCTTAAAGTTAAGGAACACTTAAGAAACGCCTATGCGAAAGGCAAGAAGTCTTATGACAAAAGAAAAAGAAATCTAGGTCTTAAGGTAGGCCAAGTAGTTTGGAAAAGGGACTACGTCTTATCCAAGGCAAGTGATAACTTTGCTAGTAAGTTAGCCCCTAGGAACATTAAATGTGTGGTAGAGGAGAAAGTAGGTGATCTTACTTATCGCTTACGTGCCATAAATGGTAAAAAGATAGGTCTAACACACATAAAAGACATTATACATGTCAGTTCCTAAACATAGTTCATAAGTACCTAGCTATACGGTAGGCATAGAATAAAAAGTGAGAACCGAGTGTGATAGAATGAGAAAGGGTGAGTGAGACGATGAATGTTAGACTATAGTATGATAGATAAGCCTGAAGGAGAATGTGAAAGGTAGTGAGTCTGTGAACTAAATTTTTGTTTAACCCGGGTAGAACATATCGCTTTGGCTATATTTATTTTATGTAAGTAATTGAGAAAGAAGATAAAGCACTCGCTGTCATTTTGTATTCTGTCCTAC
Source organism: Ephestia elutella (assembly GCA_018467065.1). NCBI lineage: Eukaryota > Metazoa > Arthropoda > Insecta > Lepidoptera > Pyralidae > Ephestia > Ephestia elutella. The sequence continues at coordinate 14,084,070 of CM031571.1, read as the reverse complement.
GCTTAGTTAAGATTTAGTTTAGGATAATTTCCTTTCAACACTCAAATGAGTTATAAACGTTTCTCACGTTATGTATTTCCATTAACAGTTATGTGTCACACAAGCTGTAAGAAAAAGAGAATTTTCTGCAACTGCAGAAGGTACTGTAAGTGCCACCATGAGTTGTTACTGTTTATAGTACACTCACAGAATCTAAGAAGAGTTGTTATTTTAGGATACACTCACACGCTAGAATATAAGAAGAGTTGTCACTGTAAAGTGCACTCACATACACATAAATGACACATTTTATAGGTCATTGAACACTGAAGAATCATAGTAGATAGGAAGGATGGATATCCTTGTATCTCCTCTTCAGTGGCATTAAGCTGATCCCAAGATTTAGGTCATAGGGCTGAAGAGGGGAATAAAGAAAAGAACACAGAATAGGCTAAGATACATACGTTTAATTGTAAACCACATTAGTTATATAATAGAATTCCACTGAGACTCAGATGTCATTGGTAACTCTGTTGCTCACTGTTTAATTTTGCATGCTTTTATACCCATTAAGATATTAGAATAGAATTGTTTGCCGATGGGGTCGTTGTCATTCGTTGGTCGACCTTGTCTCTGAGTATTTTTTGTTTTCGTTTCGCGAGTAGTGTCTCGTACCTCAACCCTTCTTCGCTCTTGCCAAGGGGGTATGTTGCGTGTATATTACGCAACCGTGTTAAATTTCACATATACTGCACTTACGTCTGTTGATTCGCACATTCATTACACATAATTGTTTGTTTAACTATTATTTAGATGCTTTTTAGTGGTAATTAATCGTCCTCCCAAACACATCGATCTGTTTGTTTACGTAATGTCAACTTGTCACCTTTAGACGTTTGACAGTGACGTTTGAGATGACGTTTGGAGATGGTTCCTGCATAGGTTGTGCCGCGTCGACGGACGGGTTGCAAGAATGTTTTTTATTTACTTATATTTGTAAATAATATAGGTAATTGGTCAAAATTTATAGAATAATGATTTGAACAAGGATTTTATTAGATTAACTATATTTTTTTTTTCTTCGAGATGAATACCACATTTCTATGGTCTTGGCTCTGGTCGAAGTCTATGTTGTCTCTGATGTCGTGTCAGCGACGCTAGGCTGACGTGGTGGGAAATGATTACCTCGTGATCAAGATGAAGCCCTATTTTGGTTCGAGGGCGCCCCATGGCCGCGCGCCCCACATCTTTGAGCCCCCGTGAAGAGGGAATGAGCTGAAGCGGACATGTGAGTTCATCTCTCTGGCGTTCTGCTAGTTTTTATATGGGTATTGTTGACACGATGTTAATAGCATTCTCGATTTGTTTCAGAATGCGCCGCTTCTAAGTTCTAAGTTCTAGATCTTAAGATCTAAGCTTAGGTTTTTAATTGTTAGTTCTTTCTACTTATTTTTCAATATTCCACGTTCCACGTGTGATATTTACTTTCGTTCCCTTGTGCTTTGGCACGAGAATTGATGTCGTAACATGGATGCTTCCCAATAAGTTTCTACTTATATTTTACTTTCTTTTCGTTGTACTGGTTACAATGACCCTGGTCCTAGGGGTAATCTCCTTCTTTGGATAAATAACTCCTATTTATCCCAGTAAAACAATAACACTTCATGCGAGCAAAGAGGATTGCCGACCACCATCTGGTGCAAGACCGCATGGCCCAAGCTGTTTTCAAACCAACGATCCGGGATCTCCAGCGTCGCCTGCATCCCAGGGGAATGATGAGGTGATACAGTTTACTGGAAGAAAAGAAGGGACCTATATGGGATTTACCAAGTAACATTCATTTTATATCTATAACTTAAACTTCAGAATTTATTTCAACGCAGAGACTTTGTCTAATATGATTTGTTTCTAGCTTTATTATCTAGAGAGGACGCTCTCAATCTTTGTTAAAAGGTAGGTTTTATAATCCACTTTAAGAATAAGAACATACTTCTATGCCATGTGTTTGCATAGGTTAGGATAATTAAGACATTAGTCATAATTAGCTTGTTTGAAAGAACTAGAAATAAGAATATTTAACTGTAACAGAAAATGAGTTAACAAGAATGTATATTTTCTTTTAAGAATATACCATAGAAAAGTAATAATTAACTTGTTTAATTAATTTCAACTAATAGTTGATGGCGCCCTAGGTAAGAAAAGAAATACAGCATCCCTCTCACCCCTTTCTTCAAGTGTAACACTCCACAGAGCGACAAGAACTCATCGACCCTCTCCGAAGAGTCTCCTACATAACGCACCACTGAGCTGGCTGTGCGTTTGTCCACCGACGGCAGGCAGTGTGTACACGCCTGTCCTAAAGTGGGTAATAATAAATATATAAATATATTTATACGGGCAAATCACACAGATTGAGCTAGCCCCAAAGTAAGTTCGATATAACAAATACATATATAGATAAACATCCAAGACCCAGGTCAATCTGAAAAAGATCATTTTCCATCTTGACCTGACCGGGGATCGAACCCGGGACCTCCGGTGTGGCAGTCCGGCGTGATGACCATTAGGCCACGGAAGTCGTCAAATCTATAGTGAAAAAGTAAAAAATCGCGATACATCGTTTAATTATTCGATTTATTTAACAAGGTTGGTTATTGATTTTTAAATATAAAAATTATTTCGCTTTAAGATTTAAAAAAACATTAAAGCAATACAAAAAAGAAAGAGAGGGACAAGAATTCACGCAATCGAATCGTAACATCAGAGTAGATAATATTATTCACAATTAATTACTATCCATGTCAGTTACTATGGCAGCTACTTTGATGGTTCAGACTTCTGATTAATAAAAATAATTATTCTATTTAGATTTATTATTTTTAGATAACATCAAATAATCATAGCGATTCGTGTATGGGTACATCACTATTATTGTCAAACTGATAAACGTCTTACAGGAGTTTAGGTTTTGGCCGTACTATACAGTGACTCATAATTGTATGTTTAATTATTATAAGATACGCGAAAAAAACAATTTTATTAATTATGTTTTCACTGCTATTTAAGGAGATTATATTTCAATGGCAACACTAAAGTCACTGCAGCGCCCCTGACACATTCATTATAAGCCTTGGCGCACTGTAGTTAGGATTTATACTTTTTTATTATACTTATGTATTTATTTTTTATATTATGTTATATATAACCACTAAGGAAGTTTCTAACTCCTTCAGCAAATTGTAAAATGCGCTGCGCTGCGACCCGCCGCGCGGCACTTAGCCTAATCTTATATTATTAAGCATAGCATTTTTTTTCAGTTTCGAGTCTTTACAGAAAAAATTATAGTATATGAAAATAGATCGAACAGTGCAATTCCACAACTGATTAATAGTTTTGATTTAACGCCAAACAAATTTAAGTCATTTTTTGATTCTTTTTACCTGACACAAAACGTAACTCATATAACTCTTGGCCAATACAATAAAACATTGGCTATCTACGTTTTTACGCCTACCAGATGCACTAAATTTACAGTGAGCTCAGATGAGGCGTGCCATTGGAAATTTCCCAGTAAGTATCCACCTTTATTGACTTTGCTATAACATCCATACTAATTAATATAAGTACTACATACAGAAAGGAAACTCCCTGCCTCTCCAGCAATATGGCACCCCCCCCGCACTTCTCGCACTTCTCCCCCGTTCTTGTGTGGTTGTGGGACGTTATGCTATGAAAACGCACACATTGACGTGTTACTGACGTGTTTACGGATATACAGTTTCATTTGTAGTAGAGTAGGTATATTCGACGCGCCGTTTCTATGAAGCGCCCGCCCTGTGCTAATATCATAAATGCGAAAGTGTCTGTCACGCTTTCACAGCTAAACCGCTGCGCCGATTTTGATGAAATTTGGTATGGATATAGTTAAAGATCCGAGGCATAGCCGTGACACTCCCTATACGTGAGAGTTCCGGAACTTTGGGAAGTGAATTTTTTGGTCGAGAGGCTTCAAAGCTAGGGTTGATGAGTAATAAACAATGGCTTTTTGGCTTAAATAGTATTTGACAATAGTGTCCACCGGTCATGATGGTCAGGAACTAGATAATGTGAATAAAAGGTGCCTAGGACTAGAAGGAAATTTAGGAAACTGACAATTCGTAGTTACCAAACTACGAATTGCTAATTTCTTAATTATTTAAAAGTGAACCTAAGTGGTGTTCCTCCTAATAAAGTTTGCTTTTGCTTGCACGGGTCACTGACGATTCGGACACAATATGTTCGGACACTGTCCGAATCAACACTTTTAATTTTTTTTAATATTTTTTTCACTGACGATACGAACACCATCAAATTATTATGACCGAATCGTCAGTTACCTGCTTGCACTGTAACACATTACCTCTTACATGTCCGATAGTCGAAAAAGCTCTATTGATGCGGCATATTTTTATTACAGGTGGCGCATATTTAATCTCAAGAAAGTCAATATCACGAAATAAATTATTCGGATACGGAAGTAAGTTATTCTTCCTATATTTCAGTCCACGGAAAACTGTATACTTGATCTAACACTGCCGCTCCCTCAAGAACCAGAAATACAGGAATACTTGAGCAAGTTTACTTAACCCATTATGACCTGAATTATTTTAGTATCAGAATTCGGAAATAACTCTTCTGAACTAAAAGCAATAATGAAAATGGACGAATAATGTTCTCAAACTGTATTAATCAACGGTAGGCAGTACACAACAACGTATCGCACGCTACGGTGGTCGTAACAATTATCGTCATATTTCAACTAATATTCACAAAACCTAAACAAATTATACACTAAAACCTTCCTGATGAATCACCCTATCTATTAGTGAAAACCGCATGAAAATCGAAGTAGTTTTTGAGTTTATCGCGAACACACGGACACGGGAACTTTGTTTTATAATGTTATGATGATACTAGCGAACTTTGTCCGCGCGTTATTTACTATTGTTAATATCTCAGGTTCTAGGGCCGGTATTAATAAACCAAGCTCAAGACAGCTGTCAAGTGCGAACTCAGCCGATACGCACTCAAGTTATGTTCACGCACTTAAGATCGTCGCTAATTAATAAACCTATATCAACGGCGTATCACTTGAGATCTCAGAACACACACAACTTCAAACTGACAAGCTGAGAATTTTGACATGGCGTGGTGTCAAACCATAGACTTAGTAAAAAATAATAGACCCGGCTTAACAATCTTTCGCCAGACAGTATTTATGCGGCCGGTTTCCATGTTTTGAAAAGTACTTTGTGCCGTGCATACCTAAACCCGGCGCCGGCAAAGGATTTGGCACAAAGTACTAAAAATAGTGACAAAACATGGAAACCGGCCACATAACTACTGTTTGGATATAGATTGTTAAGCCGGGTCTATTATTTTTTACTGAGTCTGGTCTAACTACTGTCACAAGTCACTCTCATGTCATGGTTGTACTGTCATCAGCAAATACGCTCTTGAGTGCTGATATTTGTTTATTAATACGACTTCACTCGGCTGATACGCGGAACTCAAGGTTTATAAATTAGCACCGCGACTCAAGTGCGCTTTCAAGATCGAGCTAAGACTTGAGTGTCATTTATTAATACGGTATCAAGATGAAACCTACACCAGATTTTAATTTAGACCTTCAACAATACAAATGTGAAAACCGCATCAAATTTCGTTTAGTTGTTTTTGTGTGATGTGCGTATAAACATATAGACAGAGAAAAATTAAAAAAAAAATCGTTTTGGCTTCTATTGGCCCTATAAAGAAAGATCCCCATTTTTTTGTAAATATCCCACGTGTAGAACCAGACCAGGTATATTAAATTTATTGATTTATGATGATTGATAATGTTATTTAGGTATACGCAATTAAAAATGAACAATTCAAATCAGTTCGAGATATTTCTTTGAATAACACTATTCATATTTTCCCGTCCTTATTTATTGCTTATTTAACGAAATATTCGCAAAAATGTTCGGGCCCTCCAAAACAAAGAATCAACATATTAGGCGTCATTGTCAAGACTTTTCAGATGAAAAAAAATGAAAGGACCAAGCTTATTTGGCACGTGGTAAAAAATGGAACTCATGTCCAAGGTATTTCTCGCTTTCATGTACAGGTAACACCCTCACTCAACGCCAACTTAGAGATGCTTATCAGACTTGAAAATAACGTTGATAGGATATTGCTAAATAACAAATTGGTAACGTGTTAAGGGCCATGAGCATAGAGTTCCGACGATGCCTATCCTGCGGTCATATAAACTTGTATTTACTCCCAGGTTTACAAAAATAATTAATAAAATAAGTATGATACCTTCATATTCAATGTAAACATGTCCTAGGAATATTTTTGCTATTTAATGATAAGATGCAACATCTATCATTAAAAAGCTAAAATATTAAGGTTTCTCGTTCATTTTGGAACCCTAAAAACAGTAAATAAAATCAAACAAATGTCGATAAAAGATGACAATCAAAGAAAGACAATCTAGAATTTATTTTTATTTTGCAGAGGCAAAAGTATATGTGTATATAAATTCTTCTTTGCATTTTTGAAATTTTTAATATTTTAATATTTTTTTTTTTTAACTTAGAATAATATTTTCGGGAAAAAGAAAAAATATGGATATCTTAGTTTTTAAGTTACTATTCATTTAGCATAAAAAACCATGGGGTTAGAAAAATGAAATGTTGTCAATTGACTTGATGTTGGTTTCTCGCAATGTTTTCCTTTGCCATAGCAGTTGGTGTTCCAAGCATGCAGTCAGCTTTATTGCTGCAGTTTTCATCGACGGACACCTTAAATAACGCACTTCCTACTTATGACAAAATTCTCTTATTCTTCTCCTTATCGAATATGTTATTAGTAACACTGGTGTCAGATTTTATTCACGTCGCATAAAGGCATCTGACATGACTTTTACGACTACCGCCACCTAGTGGCAGTAGCCGTATACACACTAATAAACTAAATTACTAAACAGTCAGCCCATGTGCAGGTTTCCTCACGATGTTTTCCTTCACCGGAAGCAGGTGGTGGTCTATGAAAAACTACCATACATTAGTCAGATTGGTCTGCAAACTCATGTGACACAGGCAGGTGGTGGTCTATGAAAAACTACCATACATGAGTCAGATTGGTCTGCAAACTCATGTGACACAGGTAAGATTTGAACTCGGGTCCTATCCGACCTTAGGCGGGTGTCATTAGCACTTGGCCACGACCGCTTCGAAGAATTCTCTTACATCAGACCCCTTCTTAAACTAATTTCTACCATGCTAAACCAATAGAAGTAGATAGTGTTGGTAAATAATATAAGCTATGAACAAAATAAATCTTATTTTTCAGAAAATACTAAACTACTGACTACTTCGGAAACCTACAATTTTTATTTTACGAAACGACAACCTATAAAGTTCGATGTACTCATAGAAGAAGAGATGTACAGAGAGTTCTTTGTATTGCTGTCGCTTACTAACAGGGAACTGGAACCCTATATCCTGGTAAGATGTCTTTAAAAATCAAAAACGCTTGTATGTAAAGGAGTTACAAGTCGTTCAACGGGAATAAATGAAATTATGTATATAAATTCATTTCATTTTTATCATTAGACCTCGTGATGTACTTACCTAATTTTTTTAAAAAATTGTATGATACAGTTTTATTAGGTATATTTACAAGGTAGGTTAACTAAAGAAGTACAACCGGTTTTGATATCTAACAAAATTGTAAATTGTTAGTATTTGATCAATAAATTAATAATACGATAATTATGAAAACTAGAACTTATATTGAGTCTAGAGAATAAAAAATAATTAAACATTTACAAGCTAATTATTAAAAAATAAAGAACACGACTGTCAACTCACATAGCCTATGTTACTCGGAGGAATGCAAGGAATATAAAAATACCTCTCACATCAAAATCTGTTCAGCCATTCAGGACTTATGGTGGAATAAAGGAACTTACATACATACATACATACTTACATACATGAACCCTGAAAACATAACACTCCTTTTTTGGTCAGTCGTGTAACAAATTAAGTTTACAATATTCTAAATCTGTTTAATATTTTGTTTTCAGATACATTTTGGCGCATTTCAGGGGCGCACTTGTTATATTATCAAAAACAAAGTAGCTGTTTTGGAAACTAGCTGTAACTTAAAATGGTCACCATACAAACGTCTCTCATTCTGGATATGGTACGAAGATGGTCTGATCGAAGTCGTGTCGGGTTATGGCAAACCAGAAGACAACCCAGTCATCATGTCGTGGATTGACCCCAATCCTTTTAAGATAAGATATTATGCTTTTAAGTCTAATATCGATGATATAATTCCGATGCGAGTTTTTATTAATAATTAATAAATCTGTAAATAAAATTATTTTCGTCTTTTTTTATTATTCCTGTTATTTTTATTTCCTGTCAATAGGGTCTTTGTAGGGGGTTTGGGGGTTTCATTCTGTCTGTCTGTTACGCTTTCATGGCTAAATCGCCAGACCGATTTATACCAATGTTAATCCTACTAATATTATACATGCGAAAGTTTTGATGTGAGTTTGTGAATAAGTGAGGATGTTTTTTTTTATAACATAGAACGAGCAAGCGGGTCACCTGATGGTAAGCGATGACCGCTGCCCATGGACTACTGCAACACCAGGGGTATTACAAGACTACAGAAGGTTACAAGTGTTGCCGGCCTTTCAAGAAGACGTTTGTTACTCAATCACGCAACATCTATATTGGACGGATTTCGATGAAATTTGGTACACACATGGACGTATAATATACGTCCATGGGTACACAGATAAAAAAAGAGAAATAAAAAATTCCAGGAGTAGCACAGTGTACTTTTTATCCCGAAATTCCCAGGGGAGCGCATCACGCATTAAGTTATAAGAGCACACCAGTGTGACTACGGATTTAACCTGATCCGTAGTCGAGGGACCGCTGCAGTTATGTTCAGATTTGGTCCTACTGATCTTAAGGCCTACATTCTAAAAGCCTCACAGATATAACGTATAAATTTGTGACTGACACGTACGCCCAGTAAATATTAAAATGAACGGCACCATAATGCTTTGTTGACGTGCGCACTCCGCTTATAATCGAGTTCCTAATGATAAAACGTGACGTCACTAATTGCCGTTGACATGGAAAGGATTTCAAATCGCCATAATGTTCCAAATTTTAGTCTGTTAGACGGTGTTAGCGGGAAATTGAATATAATGGGGGATTTTCCGAGACTCAAATTAAAAAAAAACAGTTCCAGGTGACTTCATAGATGGCGCTTAGTAAAAGGCCAGTCACACAAAAAGCAAAAATGCACGGGAGTGGCATTTTATTGAAATAAAACCTAATAAAAAAAATATAAAATGTATCAATATAGTAAATAGAGCGAACCTTCCCTAGGGGTTAATTACGTGCGGTCCAGTAACTCATTTTTTTTTATATTATTGTTTAGGATGGTTGTAAGTATTTAAAATAAATATGGCACAATTGAGCTTTTGCACTCGCCGCCAAATTGGAAAAATAAAAAAAATATCACCACTTTGTTCGGTTTTTTGCTTATATTTTCTTTTAAGTGCATTTTCGCTAGAAAAGTGTTCTACACAATGTTGTAGAAAATTAAATTTGCCGTTATTTACATTTTACATTTTGTTTCTAGGACTGACAGTTTCCGAGAAAAAAGAAACCTTTGCCTAAAAAAATCGCATTTTTCAAACATTTGTCAATCTTTTTTAATTTAGAACGATATAATCCAGTCATGACCTATTCTAGGAGAAAAAGTAGCAAAACAAACATCGTAGGGAATTTAGTTACCTGCAAAACGCAATTGCATATTTCTTAACCAACCCTGCAAGGTGGAGAGTAAAACTAAATGATAAAACAACGGAAATTGTTTTTTGCTATAATATTTTACTTTTTACTAACTTAACCTCGCTCCCATGGAAATTTCGGGATATAAAGTACCTTATTTGCTAGTCCTAACATTTTTCTACTAGTATACCAAATTTAATCGAAATCCGTCTAGTAGATTTTGTGTGATTAAGCAACAAATATCACATCCAAACTTTCCCATTTATAGTGTGATTCATTGCAGGTGAGTAATCGGTACTTTATCGGGACACTGTAAAAGTGTCTGTGGACATTATCAAGTACAGATATTAGATAATATTTGCTTCATCAGCAATAAAGATTGGGAAAGAAACCCTATTTTAAAATGAAAAAGTTTGGATGTGATATTTCTTGCTCAATCATTAAAAATCTACTGGACGGATTTCAATAAAATTTGGTATGCTAGTAGAAAAATATCAGGGCTAGCACATAAGGTACTTTTTATCCCAATATTCCTATGGGAGTAAAGCCCCCGGGTGCAGCTAGTAGACAATAAAATATGATAGCAATAACGTAATATTTTAACTTTTACTTTTACTCCTTACTCCGTAGGGTTGGTTAAAAAAAATTACATATGTTTTGTAGGTAATTAAATTTCCTTCAAATTTTATTCCAATATATATTTTCCTAGAGTAGGCCATAAATTAATTACAGCGCTCTGAAGTAAAAAGTTTGACAAATTTCCAAATGCGATCAAAAATGCGATTTTTTAAAAAGTGCACATCTCCATAACTATTAGTCCTAGAAACAAAATATAAAATGTACATTATAGGAAATTTATTTTTACAACATTGTGTAGAACTCTAATATAGCTAAAATGCATCTAAACGAAGGTGAAAGCGCAAATCTGAATAAAGTGGCAATTTTTTTTTGTTTTTCCAACATATGGCGGGCGTGGAAGGGGGGAGAAATTGTGCCTCTTGCATTTTAAACACTTACTAACCACCCTAAATAACATATCAAAAATTCAGAACTATTGAACCATTTGTAAGTAAACCCTACCCATAGCTCTATTTTGGTCTTTATTCAATGAACTATGGACGGATTTGTATTAAATTTGGTATACTAGTAGAAAAATATCAGAAATAGTACATAGGTTACTTTATATACTGAAATTCCCACGGGAGCGAAGACCCGAGGCGCAGTTAGTAGAAAATAAAATATTATAACAAAAAAAGCAATATTCCGTAGTTTTAATATTGAGTTTTACTCCCCATTCTGCAGGGTTGGTTAAGAAAAATGCAAATGCGTTTTGTAGGTAATCAAATTCCTTACAAATTTTGTTCCAATACTTATTCTCCTAAAATATGCCATAACTAGATTACAGCGTTCTGAAGTGAAAAGTTTGACAAATTTCAGTAAAAGAAGATTTTTTTTATTTTTTTTAAGAGCACACATCTCGGTAACTATCAGTCCTAGATACAAAATGTAAAATGTAAATAATAGGAAATTTAATTATCTACAAGATTTTGTGGCTTAGTAGTTGATTCGCACGAAATTCATTCGCCCGAACGTGCGAAACGTCCACTTTCAATAATAATATTTTTTTAGTAGGCGTTTCGCACGGATGAATTTTAATCGCGTGCGAACCGACCTCTTCAAGAACTAGTAGTATGCGATTCGCCCACTTAACGAAATGTGCGAATAAAAAAATCAAGGTACAGTTGTGTGCAAAATATTATGATATTAATATTAAAATATGCCACATTTTCATGGCACTCACATAAATATAAGGTCAATAATTCATATCAAAACGTGAACATAACGAATGAGGGAAAGAAATAAATTCATGGTGTCTTTTTTTTACAAGTAGGTAATACGAATATGTATTTTGACAATTTTATTAACCTATGGGGCTGCCGAGGTCTGCTACCTAGCGGCAAACGAGACATCGGCAAAGTTAGTTTACGCCTGCGTAAGCGCGCGAAAGAATTGAAAAGAGACGGAAAGTGATGATGAAATCACTTAATAATAATAATAATCTTATTATTAAGATTATTATTTATATTTATTGGTTTTAATATCTCCCAAAAACGGTTTTGGGGATTTTTAACTGTTTACGCGGGCTTGTGGCCAAACGTAAGCAGTGTAGAAGAAAAAGTAAGAATTTTATGAATCTGAAGAAAGAAATTTACGAACAGTACGGCAAGTATTTAATATAACAGCTTTTTGCATAAGTATAAAAGTTAGTGGATGTATTTCTAGCATTTTCAAACTTGTATGTAATAATTATTATTATTAATTATTATTATTAGATTATTATTATTATTAAGTGATGATGAAAGGGACGAAAGGCAAATAATATCTTATTAGAAGTAAGAATTAATAATTCTAAACGAAATGATTTTGTGCGCGAATGTAACTTTTTGTTAAAACTTTTCCGTAAAAAATAAGTATGTGCGAAAGGCGTACTACTAATTTTTGAGAGGGTCGGTTCGCACGCGATTAAAATTCATCCGTGCGAAACGCCTTCTAAAAAAATATTATTATTGAAAGTGGACGTTTCGCACGTTCGGGCGAATGAATTTCGTGCGAATCAACTACTAAGCCGATTTTGTAGAACACTTTCCTAGCAAAAATGCATCTAAACGAAAATATGAGCCTAAATCTAAAGAAAGTTTTTTTTTTTAGTTTTTTTAAAATTACTACGGACGCGGAAACTTGGCAATTGTGCCCTTTTTATTTTGAATACTCACAATAATCCTACACAACATTTAAAAAAAATCACAATTACTCGACCGTTTGTAATTTGATTCTCGTCTATTTACTGCGCTACTTGTACGTACAGCCATTTTCATACATACATTTCATACGATTTTTCTTTCTTAATTTAGCTATCACAAAATCGCCCATTGACAAGTAAAAGCGCACAATATAGTCTTTATTACGGCTCGGCTTGCATAAAACGCCATCTATTGAGATTCTTTATCATTTTTTTCGCCCATTATAAAAAAATCTGTAACACCACTATTTTAATTCGTCAGTTATGTCGAGCTCTGGAGGTAAAATTACCGTCGATTTTGCATATTTGAACACCGCTTCAAACCCACAACTTTGTTTCATTGTACATTTTAATAGAGTTAGTGACTTTAACAATATTGTAAAGTGTTTCTGAAGCGTGCTTATATGAGCTAAGTTACTCTTTGTGGTGGACGGAATTTGTTTTCAATTTATTTAAAACATACTTTGTATGTCTTCTGGTACTTTTAACTGGGTCCCAAAATGGTGTGTGTCAAGCGGTAAAAGCACCTTCTGAGTAATATTTATTTTCAAGAAATTAAATATTCTTGAGATTTATTTAGTTGCTCAACACAGCTTGAATGTTTCCCTCCCTGCATTTGCAATCACGTTACAACTTAAAATAATGCCATGAATTTAAATGATGAATTGCCCAGGAAAAGTTTTATTCAAATTTTCTTTACAACAGCCAAAATTACATACCATTCTCACGTACGCAATTTTCAAATTCGCCCTTTCCGCTGTGTCTGTAAAAATCAAATAAGTAATAGCAGTCGATAGTTTATTTTCCTAATATCGAATATTTGGATCTCAATCCGAGTTGATTGCACTCGATCTGAAAGGCAGCAAAAGCGAATATTTCCCGCCCTGAAATCGAGAACTTGATTTGCTATTGATTTTCTACTATTTTGATGAGCATTTTTCGTGAACATTCGTACGATATAATGAAATTGTGTGAGGTAGAATATTAGTGATTGTACAAATTTTACAATGTCCGGAATTTAATTTTAAAAGGAGAGATATAACATCATTTTGCTTTTTTTCTAGACGGAAGTATATTATAATCAAGCCTTTGTGTGAGATCCACAGTAATCCTACTAACATTATAAATTCGAGAGTTTGGATGCAAAATCTACTAGACGGATTTCTATGAAATTTGGTACATGGGTAGAAAAATACCGGAGTACTTTTTATGGCAAAATTCCCACGGGAGGAAAGCCACGGGTCTTTGCTAAGGTGAGACCCAATTTTCAGGGTCGAAAAGAATATCAAGGGGAGATGTAAATATAAATCAAATATAATAAGGATAAATAAAAGCCATTCTTCATGTGCAGTTAAACTCTTCGCATGCAATAAAGACACCAACGAGTTTCCTGCTTGCTAACCATAAGTTATAATTATGTTCGTACATGTAATGCCGCGTTCTCGCGTTTACGCAGCGACGAGCTACACGTCACGTAGGACACAAAATTATATGAAAACCGTTGAGAATGGTCTCTTGTAACGTCGATATCAGCGTAACGTTGAGGGGAAAGAGCGGCGAGTGCGGAGTGGCTTTGCGGCGTCTCGGATTCTCGACAGATTTTAAGTCAAACTGTTAACAAATTGGTTGCACTCTTTCGTCTTAAAAGAGCTAAAAAGAGATAGACATATTGTCACAACAACTCCACAAAAAATAAATTCACAAAAGTTATTACGAGAAGCGGCTTTCTACAAAGGAACGCAGACTGTCGCAAACTTAAGGCGCCGCGTTTTGGATTATTTCTGATTTATTTTGAAGCCTTTTTTTAAATCATCTGGAATGCGTGCAAAGTTAAAAATATCGAAAGAAATTAGGTGATATTTGATTTAAACAATAATTACTGGTGGTAATCGCATCAGGCTAATAGTATTCTATTTTTGAATACTTATGGTAATGGCTGAAACGGTGGTGGCCGACTGGTGGGGCGCCCGCCTGTGGATGCAAAATCCCAGGTTCGAATCCTGCCCGGGCTACATGGCTTTGTATACCAATCTGACTCATGTTAGTTTTCATCGACCACCACTTGCTTCCGGTGAAGGAAAACATCGTGAGGAAACCTGCACTCTGGTTGATGATAATCAGCTAGTGTGTGAAATGGAGAAGGCAATGGCAAACCACTCCATTAAAATTGCAAAGAGAGTCGTTGTGTGTGTTTCATTCCATATAATGACCACAACCCTCAGTCATGAGGAAATACGACTAAAGAGAGAGATGGTAATGGCTAAGAATCCATAATAATGACGATTAGTGTGTTGCAAAAGGCAATACCAGTTTTAAAAACAAATTAATGTGTTATTTTGTAATCAGTGATATAAACTTCACCTAAATAAAATAATAAACCAAACAATACGATGAAATAAAATATTAGGTAATCATGGATTACATCCCCTTAAGCTAGCAGCAGACGGCGTTAGCCGCTGCGACCTGCGGCCTCCGTTAACTATACCGAGACTTAGGGGTGTAGTAAAACATCGATGTTTATTATTAGTTATATAGAAGCTTTTATTTTATTTTTTGGTAGGTAAAATTTGTCTTTGTAGTAGTTTCAAGGAGTGTATTTCCATCAATCTAGAAACCTTAGAAAATCTATAAAATATACTTTAAATACTTTACTATGCAAAGATAAACGTATACACAACATCTTATAAAAAACCAAAAACATTATTAAAAATGCTACTTTTAACCGACTTCAAAAAAAGGAGGTTCTCAGTTTGACCTGGATTTTTGTATGTATGTTTGTCCGCGATTATCTGGCGTTTGGCTGTACCGATTTTGATGCGGTTTTTAGAAAATAATTTTAATGTAACGCAATAGAATTACATATTTATATATCGACTAGCTTATACCCACGGCTTTGCCCGAGAAAATTGTACATCAAAGCTTTCCTTTATTATGACATGACCCACCCAGTCCATTAGTATAAACCGCATAAACATCTGTTCAGTAGTTTTTGAGTTTATCGCGAGCAGACAGACGGGTTGTCCCTAGTTTGTAAGTACCTGCCAAGAAAGACAAAATATCGATATATCGATGTTTTGTTTTCGTGTTTGCATACATCCCTAAGCCGGCGTCTATCAAGGTGCTGCAAGGTGCTGCAAGGTGCCGCCGGTCACAGCGACCAGCTACACTCGACAGCACCCTGCAGCACTTTGATTAACGCCGCTATAAGTTAGTGTATAGAACCGGGAAATCCCGGTACTGAAAATCCCGGGATTTCCCGGTTTTTTGTGGCGGTAAAAGAACCGGGAATTAAAATACAAGAACCGGGATTTTCGGTACTTTCGGGATTTTTTTTATTTTTTATTTATTTGGTTCGCCAAGTGGCTGTGCAACACACAAGTTCATAAAAATATATGTGAGAGCATCCAAGTTGTCAGTCTTCTTATATTATTATTCAAATCGTAAATTGACATAATTAAAAACCGCCTAGAACTCATTGTTTGGTTTTGTAATCAGCTAAAATTTATACGCTCATAGTTAATACGGACAAATCCGTTTAAATATATGGCAATTGACAACACTGACGATATGCGCGGCGAACGGTGTAGGAGCAGAGTTCTGTGGTGATTCGGAAGATTCGGAAGGATGTTAGATCGACGCAGAATGACGACTTCGAAACAAATGTAAAAATCGAGGTGGCTCTTTTCGAGAATGGAGGCAATCGTTGGCAACATTTATCACAAGCTTATGGTCATCTTCTGAGTGTTCCATCTACCAGTGTTGAGCCAGAAAGGATTTTTTCTTCTGCTGGCCTGCGCTATAGTGTAATAAAAGTAGATCGCGTTTAGGTGATGTAACTTTGGACGTGTTGATCTTTTTGAGGACATATATTACAATTTGAGGATATAGATAGATAGAGTATATATATATCTTTATATAGGATTAACATTTTTACCCTTCAATATTTGTATCAATTCAATTCATTTATTGCGTTTCATATCATACATTCAGTTATAACTACTAGTACAGTAACTGGTCGGAGTAGGTACTGGTTGGTGGTATCAATTCTTCTTCCTTTCTTGCAACATGTGTCATACTGCTTTTATATCTTCAATTATGTTTTTTTTGCTTTGTTTTTGGTAACAAGGTTCAATTTGTTTTATATATTAGCCACCTAGCCTCCTCTTTTGGTACTAGCTGAAAATCAGCGCTTTGGCTTCTGCCATAGCACCATGCTGAGCTGGTCGCCATTTTGACGAATTTAGTTAAATTTTGTGTTAATTTAGTGTTAAGTCTGTCGTATAAAATTTTTCTTTCTTTCTTTCTTACAAAGCAAAAAAAGCTTTCAAAAAGACCAAATAGTTTATCTATGATCGCTAGATTTTAATTGATTTTTATATCTATTTGATTTCAATTTTTATAAGGGGCCTATTGTTTTCACGGCGTTAATTATTATTAAGAGTACTTTCAATTATAGTTTGGTTTAAACTGGATAAATAATGAATACTAAGTTTTACTATTGCTTAAGGCTGATTGTTAATTAGTCATTAATTATAATTAAAGATAAATTATTTATAGTTGAAAAAAAAAATTTAGTACCGAAAATCCCGGGAATCCCGGTTCCAGCATAGTCCAGTACCGAAAATCCCGGTTCCTTGAAACATATCCGGTTCTCTATACACTACTTTAAGTTGAACTGTTGACATATTGGATGTACTCTTTCTTCATATGCACTAAATGCTGTGCTAAAAAGAGACAGATATATCACACACATTATCACTACAACTCAGTGTAGTCGCGTGCTGCAGACTCTTGCGGCTTAAAGGCGGTCTCGTGATAATCGGTGTGCTGTAAACTCTAGCTACAGTCGACGTATTCGCCAGACCCCACTTTAAGACGTTTCACTGATGTTATATGAAATAGACTTTTTTTTTTGGTGAACAGAGTGGAATATACCATTTTTTTAAAACCAGTCTTTAGGAATTAAAACATTGTACAAAGCTTCTAATTTTAATCTATAATCAAATACTATATAAACTCTAGCGAGCTAATACGCGCAGCTCCGGCTAGAAATTGGCAACTTATGCGACACTAGCGCCTCTTCCTGGACGAAGCGGTTGTTTGATGAAACTGTTAAATTTCGCGAATTTATTTTGTTGTAACACAGTGTATTTCACAAATTTAAATGGAATATCACGTATATAAAATAGTTGTAATATTTTAATATTAAATGACTAATATATAACATGTTAAAAGTGCAAATAAACGGTGCAGGGTCACCTCCTGCCACCAGATGGCTAGTTGCCAAACCAATGTATGGGAAATGTCAAGAGCTGTGCGTATTAACTCGCTAGAGTTTATAAAGTATTTGCTATAATTACATGGCTGAATTAGCTTTTAAATTTATTCCATGGTTTATACAGATATTGCGCGCGTCTGCTTGTAACCAAAAATTTTATTTTGTGTGGCAATGTCGCGAACGTATAACTTGGTATGAATTCAAATTTGGTATATTCTACATATTCATACATACATACACATTATATTTCGTCTACAGCAATTTCTAAATTGGTTGTCTGAAAGATATTGCTTTCAGCGATGTATGTATCTATAAATGTAATTTCTTGTGTGCTAAAAGTATTATTGTTGTTGTTGTTATTCTCTGTGTAAAAAAATCTACTTGTTCCAAATCGCCCTTGTGTGTGCGTGAACACGTTGTTTATTTAGTAAGTAGTCTATGTTAAGTACACATTTTGTATGAGCCGCGCGATATAATTCCTCATTTCCGTATTACATGCTCACTTAATTTCACTGTTTATTTCTAATACTTTGATGTAACCCGAGCAAATTTATTTATAATTACTTACAATCTTTCTTCTTCAACATAATTATTTACTTGGCACTTTATGACAAAGTTGGATAAACTTAATAGGATGGATATATAGGATAATAAAATGGCACCTCGGCAAGAAATTTAATGTACGACCAACAATCAAAAACAAAATAGTTCTGGCATTGATCTTCAAACTTCGAATAGTATGTTTGCATGTAAGTTTGTAGATAACTCGAGTACCGTTTGGTTCAATCTTCATAGAATTTGGTAGATAAGTAGTTGAAGCAAATACGATTACGTAAGTTCCTACTCTAAAGTGGGTTCTAGGGGTTATGAAGATGGGTTTTGTGTGGGAGATAGGTTATTACCTACCTGTTTCTATCCTACCTGGTTTTTTGGGTAGTGCTAGCTGTAAATACATTTAGGTATCTACTATGTTCAGATTTGTAGAGCCGCGCGGCCGGATTTACAGGAAGAGAGGTTAGAAAAAAAAATTAAATAAAAAATATTAAGTGATGACGAAATTAAATAATTCCATCCACGTTAATGTGTAATTTTCTGTCAATTCGTCAAATTTTTATACGTTGTTTGATCTACATAACAACGAATTCTTTTCCTTGTAATTTGTAAACATATTGGAGGCGAAAACGTCGGGTTTTCAGATTAACGTGTGACTGTGATTGGCACCAGCTTGTAAATAAATCAAATCGTAAGTACGGGGATCAAAGCCTGGCAATTTGATTATTACACTTCGTCGTTTCTCCACATACATATTTTTTGTTTCTATGAAGATTCCGGTATAACATTCATTATTATTATTATTTACTATATAGGACGCCAGCGCGAGCACCAGACGGGTGATCAGTCCACTTATGCTGGGACCATTTCACCCAATTCCCCGAGACCCGCATAGGGTTTTGAGTTACCTGGTAACTTACGTTGGTGGCGACCCACTAAATCTACCTGTTACTTTGCAGAATTTTAACATCTGCCCTATTGTAATGTTGCTCAGATCATCCTCAGATAGGACGTCAGTATAACATAGTATACATATGATGGAGTAGTAACAGATGTAGCTGATTTTATTTTGAGATCTAAGGGAGCACAGCACACAAGCAATATTATAATAGGCATAGACAATAATAGGCATATTGTCAATAACAGGCATATGTTCCCGGTAGTTCCATGTAGGTTAACTATAGAAATTCAGAGAGAGAAAAAACACACAATAAACAAAGTTTAATTAAGTAAATTAACAATAAGCTAACAGTAATAGAATAGAAACCTTACAATAAACAAAATTTAAATTAAGTTTACAATTAAAGTAGCACCGATTGGTTATACCCTTCCTCGCCTTTCCTCATCATCAGCTTATTAGCCATTTTATATAAATTGGTCTTCACATCTGGGTATGCGTGCAGCAGATCCGACCAGTCTTTCAGTCTCAAATATACGAGATCAACAACCTGTGATAACAAAATCATATAATGAGATGCGGATTCAACGTCGCCAACGTCACAGGAGTTTTCGACCGGTAATGTGCCGCGGTACACACAACGGTGTGGCGCCGCGGTACACACTATACGGTGTGCCGCCGCGGTACACACAATACGGTGTGCCGCCGCGGTACACACAATACGGTGTGCCGCGGTACACACAACAGTGTACAGTACGCCGCACACGCCGGCGCCGTTCCCGTGGATTCCTCTAATATTTTTTTCATACTAATATAATGAATAGGAAGGGTTTGTAAGTTTATGAGTTTGTTTGTAGGGAGTAATCTTTGGAACTACTGAACCGATTTAAAAAAATCTTTCACTAATAGTAAGCTACATTATACCTGAATGACATAGGCTAAAATTTATGTATGTACCTCCCGAACGAAGTCGGGGCGGAGCGCTAGTTATTAATAAAATATATATGATTGTGATTTATTACTGACTCTACTCAAAAAATATGTCGTGATTACTTCTCTCGGTTCTGTCTATCCCGTAAGGGATAAAGACGTGATACTGCACTGTACTGATTACCTCAAGTGCGTGAAAAGATATAAGGAACATCTTCAATGTCCAGTAGTGGACTACTTGTGACTCAAAATGACGATAAGAAACGTACCGTGCGCGTGGTGTAAGTGAATTGGAATCGAGTGTTAGGAAACAATCCTGGAACGAATCCGAAATATCCGTTTGTACTCAATAAGGAGACGAACTTCGGCTCAGGACTGAAATACATATAGAAAGTTTAGTAAATCTAAATATTTTAATCTATATACCTATATAAAATTGGACGCTGATTGATTGATATATACTTTTGCAGCGAGATTCTACAGCACAGCATGACTTTTAAATCATTGTCATAAAAAAAAAGAATAAAAAAAAAGAAGCGGTATGTAAAGGCATTTTCACCTCGATAAACAAGCTAATTATTAAACAATAAAAAACACGGCTGTCAACTCACATAGCCTGTGTCACTCGGAGGAATGCAAGAAATTTAAAAATACCTCTCACATCAAAATCTGTTAAGCCTTTCAGGACATAACACTCCCTTGAGTTACCAGTCGTATTTTTTATTTTTAATAATTAGCTTGTTTATCGAGGTGAAAATGCCTTTACATACCGATCACTTCTCCTTAGACGAACAGGGGCACAGCGCACATCAAGCTGCAAAATGCTCGAGCAGTTTGTGTTAAATATTTGAAAATGAACCATATTTACATGTGGTCTAAAGTTCAGAGTGATTGATGACGAAAGCAATAACAGAATGCATTGTATTCTGAACTTCATGTTTATCCTAAACATGGTTCGTTTTAAAATATTCTGCTTGAGCTTTTTGCAGCTTGGTGTGCACTGACCCTTTCATAAACTAAGTACACTTAAATGTATTTACAGTGGAAATAAACTAAGCATTGATAAATTAAATTAAACCAATAAATTGAATCAATTACCCCTCATAATTGTGCCATTTTTCTACTTCGCCTTCGTGAATAAAGTATATAACTGAATTAATATCACCCTCTCGAACTATGCACTTTCCTAAAAACATAACACTGATTTTTTCACAAATCATATTTATCATAATATCCTAACTAATATTATAAATGCGAAAAAATGAGTTTGTTTGTTTATATATTTGTTTATTACCTCTTCACGCTTTATCTACCGAACCAATCTTCCTAAAATTTCACATACACATAGTTAGAAGTACTGAGAAGGACATAGGCTACTTTTCATCCCGGGAAAAAGCACTATTCCCGTGGGAAATTCACGCGGGCGAAGCCGCGGGCAAAAGCTAGTAGACTATAAAAATCGATTCTTTTTACAAACAAGAGCTCCTTCTTATTAAAAACTAGCTGTCGCCCGCGGCTTCGCCCGCGTGAGTTTCGCTTAGATGAAAAATCTCTCTTGGAGTTTTTCATCACATGTTCCAGATCTTCAATTTTTATACGTCAGCAGAAAATGCTCATCAGGTTGAACGATTTTTGCTAAGGCGCCATTTCCATATATGTTATAGTGTAGTTGGTCTCTTGGAGCTTTTCATCAGATGTTCCAGATCTTCAATTTTTATACGTCGGCAGAAAATGCTCATCAGGTTGAACGATTTTTGTTAAGGCACCATTTCCATATTACTTATAGTTTGGCTGTTCCGTTATGGTTCTTCATCAGGTGTTCCAGTTTTCAAAATGAATTATAGCCTATATGTTGCCCAGGCTTAATAGCTATACAACAAAAAAAGTTTCATTCAAATCCGTCCAGTAGTTTTTGCGTGAAACGCGTACATACATACAGACAGACAGACAGACAGACAGACAGACAGACAAGAAATTCCAAAAATTTTTTTTTGCTTTCTATTGTTCTTTTTAGGTCTCCCTCTATCCATTTCGGTCAAAAATATTAAATGTACAGACAAAATATTTTTACTGTTTTATTATATGTATAGATAAACAACTACTGTCATCATAAACACCGCAACCTGGAGATCTGACATCGAACGAAAGTTCACGACGTGGTCAAAGTCAAAGTCAAAATTTTTTATTGAAACTTGGCCTTCAAAGAAGGCTCTTTTTCACGTCGATAACTAATTATTTAATCATAATATTTTATGTCTCAAAGCTACAAACTACTAGCATTTCGGAACGACCACTGCTGAGAAGAAATGCCGAAAGAAACTCATGAAACAGTCTTGGTCGCCTAGCATGCCAGAGGGGCTATTCATTAACTTTATACATACACTAGATTGTGTACAGTCAAAAATAAAATAAAATATAAGTAAAAAAATAATAATAATATAATAAAACATGTTATGTTTGTGATCAAGTAACCACAATAAATTGGTTAAGAACAAAAAATAAAAATAAAATTCGAATCAGGATCGAAGCAGGATCCCCTGGCAACACCCGTTCACAAGTTTGAACATTTTAGAAAAATAAATACTTTCAGTCACTTGAAGATCACAATACACGTACATGTTTAACAATTAAATGTCAATGTAATAAAGGAGTTTGTTCAAAGTGTATGGTGGTTTGGCTTACTGTGGACAGTTCGCTCAACAAATAATAGCACCATCACTCATCACAATCAATGTCAAATAGACCCTCCGAAAATACACTGGAGCATGAACATCCATAACCAAAATACACCACCCAGCAAGTACCTTCGCGTCCCCGACGCCCAAATCAAAGATGCCGGCATCCACGAGTGTTCCGGGACGCCACCATCCAAAACAATACCACATCCAAGCAGCACATATTCTATTATTTGATGAAAGACTGGATCAATCATGCATTTTCCAGCACAACATACCAGCTTCACCTATCACGCACACCCATATCACCCCATACCCACACTTTAGAATGAAGAATCATGCATTCATTCCAACCCCTACCCAAATAACTCAATATTGGCAACACTCGACTCCCGAGCGCGGCCCGACTCCGACGCTGACAGCTGCCGTCAAGTATCCAAGTGTCAATGTCTACCGACGACAACGTCAAAATCAAGCCACGCTGAAGAGTCGAGTGCTACCAGGTAAAGAAAACGCAATATTGATTTATTCAAGCAAAAACCAAAATAAATACACAATTCCTCATTTAAAAACACAAATATGAAATGATATGAGTGTACTTAACAAATAAAACTAATATATTGTGCCAAAAAATTACCCAATCAATCCAATCTTTCATCAAAGAACAAAAATACACTACTCAAATGCAATACTATTCCAGACAATGGCATCCCAGAACACACCCGAAGGCCGACATCTCCGACCCGAGCATCGGAAACGCAAAAAATACTCACTAAATGGCACACTCTAATCATAGACATTCATACTCCAATACACATTCAGAAAATCCACTCGACACTAACTACGATGAACGACAATACCATCACTCATTGAACGATCGATGGTCTCCAGAGATGCTGCACTAAAATGGAACTGGGCGGGACACCTGGCTAAAAGGAACGATGGTAGGTGGAGTAAGGCTGTAACCGAGTGGTACCCTATAAATGGGAGAAGAAGTGTAGGACACTCGGCAGCAAGATGGGTCGACGATGTAAAGAATGTTGCTGGCAAGAACTGGATTGCAATGGCCCAGGATAGGACAGGTTGGCGTAGACAAAAGGAGGCCTATACCCAGCAGTGGGTCATGGAAGGCTGACGATGGTGATGATGATGTCATCATAAACGAAAAAGATGTGAAGGCAGCAAAATAAGAAGTCATTCCGTGTTCTTCTCAGTCTCCGCCTTTGAAATGAGCGGAGACGACTGTTCAGGACCGTGGTCCTATTCAGTTGAGTTCAGCAAAACAGTAAGTTACGCACCAGGGAATATAACGACTCGTCCACATCTAGCTACCAGCTGACTAGTAAAATACTCAGGCAGTTGTCTGAAGAGGGGCGGCGTTAGTATGTGATGCAAGTATAGAGCGCCGAGGATGTCTACGCGAAGGCAATGAGGTGCCTGGTGCGCCAGCTCCGGCAGCCAGTTGCCTGAAAAGGAAATAACAAGCATGATGTTGTAAATTAACTGTATATATTTAACATATATCTAGTCATATAAATATAAATAAAATATATACGGACAAATCACACAGATTAAGCTAGCCCCAAAGTAAGTTCGAGACTTGTGTTATGGGATACTAACTCATACCAACCACATTTTATAACATATACATATATAGATAAACATCCAAGACCCAGGTCAATCTGAAAAATACCATTTACCATCTTGACCCGACCGGGGATCGAACCCGGAACCTCCGGTGTGGCAGTCCGGAGTGATGACCATTAGGCCACGGAGGTCGTCCTATACATACATGTAAGTATCCTAACTAATATATAAATGCGAAAATTAGTTTGTTTGTTTGTTTGTTACCTCTTCGCGCTTTATCTACTGAACCAATCTTCCTGAAGTTTCATAATTTTGTTTTTCATCCCGGAAAATAGCACTGTTCTCGTGGAAAATTCACGTGGGCTCGGCCGCGGGAAAAGCTAGTTTTTAAATAATATAACACACTCGAGCATTTCTCAGCTTGGTGCGTTATACACTTAAACTTTAATTTAAAAACTACATAGTCTACCTTTTTGCCGATCCCACAAGTGTCTACAATACTCGACCACGGATCGTACTAAAGTCGGAGAGAGCCCGCTGTGTTCCAGATACGTGGTCATATTTATGACGCTGAAGTCGTACTGGTAACGCTCCCGAAATTTGGTGTACACGGCACTGACCGCCACGCTCATGAGCCAAATGTCAACCATGTTCAATATGAAGCTTATAAAGAGCTTGTAGTAGATTTGAACAATGTTCACCTGCATGACCTGAAAAATTAACTTTGTATCAGAACCTACATACTGATAAAAACATTGACGATAATTGTCTAATTAAAATTTTCCAGATTAAATTCTGCCATCTTAATTGTATGCCATTGTAAATTAAATTAAAAAATGCCAAGTGTGTTATGACAAATAAATTTCGAAACATAAAAATTTTGCCAAACAGAGGTAACCCGATCTGACGACACTTGATGAGGCAGGAAGACGCTCGCTCTGCCTTACCGACCGCATGTCCTGCGTGGACTTCAAATGCGATGCGGCGCGATGCGACGCCGTGCTTGGTGACTGCCCTGTGTTTTCGTCGTAGTCGTCGGCAATATTCTTATAGGAGAGCATCGCATTTCTGACGTTCACCTAGGACTAGGGCAGCTTCCAACCGGACTATATACCTTTTTGGGGAAGCCTATAGCCATCAGTGGACTTATAACTGAAATGCTGATTAAAAGAACTTACATGGTGAAAAGAAAAGTGTGTGCAAAGTATAAGGACGAAAATTAACGCTACTAAGTAGTCTGCAGCCCAGTGATTTGGAACTAAAAAAGTTACTTTCGATATTCCTCCAACTTTAAAGCTGCGTGTGGTTCGGGCGCACCCTAAAAATTAAATCAATTATTTTATTGATGTATATGCCAGTATAAACATATAAATGAGAAATTATTTTCAGAAAAAAACAGTTGTTATTTTCATATTGTTTTTAATGATTAAGCAACAGTGGTCTAGACCACTCGCAGATATAAATCAAAAATACAAAATAATTGATATCGAATGAAAAATCGACAATACATGACTCGACTCATGGTTTTTGGTGAGTCACTCTATCAAAAAAGGGCGCACCGTGTAAACTAAGCATAAGGTACACTCACCTCCACGTCGCCGGTCAGCCGTAGTCCATTCTCCGTAATCAATCGTTTTATTAAAATCAGTTGGTAATACTGGTAGCGATAACGGAAATTCATCTAATACAAACAAGAAGCTCGTTATATATCTACATTTACTATATAGCTTGTGTCCGCGAACTTCGTCCGCGCGTAATTTGCTATTGTTAATATCTCGGGTTCTAAGTGACGGATCAAGATAAAACATACGCGATATTTTAAGTTAGACCTTCAACGATACAACAGTGAAAACCGCATCAAATTTGGATCAGTAGTTTTTGCGTGATGCGCGTACAAACATACAGATAAAAACACACAGACAAAAAAAAATAAAAAAATAGTTTTGGCTTCTATTGGCCCTATAAAGACCCCTCCTAGTTTTTTTCTTAAATACCTCCTATATACAGATACAGACAAGTTACAGTTTTATTATATGTATTGATTGATGATAAGCAGTACATATTTTGAATCACTCACCATCTCTGCATGCATAATATATCCACCCACAAGTCATAGAATGTAAGAGTAATGTCAAAATTATAATTTTTAGTACAATCGAAGCATATTGACTCTAAAAAATACACAAATAAAAAATATCAAATCGGATGAAGTGTTTTTTAAATTTCCATATAAACTTCCAACCCTAAACTTTCCTACCTTTAGGGGTGGAATTTAAAAAAATCCACTCTTATCGAGGTTTTAAGTAATAAAAAAAAATCTAAATGACAAATTTCATATTTATACTTTCAGCGGTTTGGGCACAGCGATGCCGATCATGAAACAGTCAGTCGTTCAGTCAGGAGTAGTCAGGACATATTATTATATATTGTAGAAGATAAATAAATGTAAAATAAATTAAAATGAAAAGAATTTTATTTTACCTTAAAGGTTCTGCAAAAATGTTTATAAAAGTAGTAGAACTGGTACAATCGGACAAGCCGGAAAAGTCGAAAAATAAACCAATGTTCTGGAAACACAAATGATAGCGCAGGCAACACCAGCGATAATATATTGACATACAATCTCCAGCTTTTAAAAATTTGATTTCCCACTCTTCTATATACACATTTATCGCCGACTATTACAACTTCCACCTTAAATAAAACAGAATAGACATATTTATTTTTGGATTTTTGAGCATCTCAGATGCAATATTAGTACTAAAGTACTCTCATATAGAAATAAGATATGATGAAAAAATTCCATGCGAGCAGGACTTGAACCCGCGACCAGGTCTTTATACGACCTTACCAGGTCTTCAGTACTAATATTGCATCTGAGATGCTCAAAAATCCAAAAATAAATATTGATGGCTTCCTACACTTTAATTGATTTTCAACTTCATCGAATATGGGTTAAATCAAATACCTTACTCGTATAGTGGGTATTGGTGTTAGGTTACGCATGCCTAATGCGTTTCAATAGAAATTGGATATGGTGAAGATTTTCGATGTGCAGGATTGAAATGCGATAGCTCAGTTGGAAGAGCAAGGTCGTATAAAGACCTGGTCGCGGGTTCAAGTCCTGCTCGCATGGAATTTATTCACCATATCTTATTTCTATATGAGAGTACTTCAGAATAGACATAGTTGACTTAGAATCATGTTTGGTAACAAGATAGAATTTCTTCTGTCACATGCTATGTGTTGTAGTTAAGTAGTATAGTTAGTATATAAGTCTACACTATCGCATTAGGTGAAAACCTGTAAGGTAGTTGAAACAAATAAATATTTATTGATATTAAAAAGATACACACGTTACAATTACAATAAGGGGCCGTCCATTAATCACGTGAGGCTTGAAAGGGGGGGAGGGGTTTGACAAAAATCACGAAATATCACAGGGGGGGGTGTAAGATATCACGTGTATTTATTTTTTCAAACATAATATATTCATGTGCTAAGACTCTCTCTAGTCGTATTTCCTCATGACTGAGGGTCGTGGTCATTATATGGAATGAAACACACACATAAACTCTTTTTTTTATTTTATTAAATATGGATTTGCTCTTGACCACAATCTTGCCCGAGGACAGAGATGAGGAACTCTCTTGGCAATTTTAATAGAGTGGTTTGCTATTGCCTTCTCCATTTCACACACTAGCTGATAATCATCAACCAGAGTGCAGGTTTCCTCACGATGTTTTCCTTCACCGGTAGCAAGTGGTGGTCGATGAAAACTAACATGAGTCAGATTGGTATACAAACTCATGTAGCCCGGGCAGGATTCGAACCTGGGATTTTGCATCCACAGGCGGGCGCACTACCACTCGGCCACCACCGCTTCCGCCATGTGCTAAGTGCAATATATGTTTTTCGCATGATTACACCTTTCGTTTATTAATATTTTTTTATACTTTTTTATTTTATTTTTTCTATTTTTTTAAAGATAATATTCTAAAAAATTTAAGATTTTTTGTATATACTAAAAATAAAACACGTGATGTTGGGTGGGGGGTGGGGGGTAGTCCTAATCCTCACCATGTATCACCAAAGGGGAGGCGGGGTTAAAAAAAGATCACGTGATTAATGGACAGCCCCTAATAGGAGAAATACAAAGACAAAAAAAAATAAAAACATGAAAATTTTCATGTTTTTCAGCGATAGCAATGGGCTTAGGCTCAGCAATATATGACGACCACCGTGGCGCAGTGGTAAAGACCTTGCCTCTGAACCAAGGGGTCCCGGGTTCGATCCCCGGTCAAGTCAAGATGGAAAATGATCTTTTTCAGATCGACCTGGGTCTTGGATGTTCCTATATATGTATTTGTTATAAAATATAGTATCGTTGAGTTAGTATCCCATAACACAAGTCTCTAACTTATTTTGGGGCTAGCTCAATATGTGTGATTTGTCCGTATATATTTATTTATTTATATTTATAATATGTTTGCTCACAGAACAAAATCACTGATTTTCAACCTCACAAGAAGCAAGGTCTTACAGTACTTATACAGAAACCCATATCCATGTCCATACTTCCATACTAACTAATTATAAATGCGAAAGCCAGTCTCTCTGTTACGCTTTCACGGCTAAATCGCTGGACTGACTTTGATGAAATTTGGTACCATGGATAGCGAGCGTAAAAACTAAAACCCTTATTCATTTTTACTTTTCTATAAGTGGAAACTTTTAATAGTTACTTAGTTTTTTTTAGTTTTTACTAAGTCATGATAAACAGTTAGTTTCCCAAATAAAATAAAAACAAATAAAATAGTTTTAATACTAACATTAAAATATTCAGTGATGGTGTGCATGAAATGTATCACATCAAATATAACAAAACTAAGAAACAACGCGATTCGGAAGGTTTCCGGAGGCAGAATTAAGACAATCATGGTTATGTAGGCACTGGCGGCCGGCCCCAACAGCCACACCGTGTACAGCCACCTGTAGTACCAGTTGCCTCTATGTGCTTCCTTTGCTGATGGCATCCACTAAAAAAATACCTCAAATAAATAATTAAGTATTTAAGTTTTTTCTACCTACTATATTAAAATATTGTTCCCATCTGTAGGCCGGGGTACCTCAATACCAACTTCTCCCTTTAACCGCGTTCAGCGTCCGCGTCATGCGATTCGCAACATCGGTGACGATGGACTCGTCAGCCATCTCGATCCTTTGGCTCTGCGTAGAGTTACTCGTTGTGCATTCTTTACCGCATCTCCTGCCGCAGAATTTCACCACCGTTCCACCCGTCATAAATTAAAATTTCATCCATACCACCTGGATTACTTGCTGTCAAGCGTTTTAAAAGACCCTTCTTGCCACGTACGACCACACTGCATGTGGAATCAACTCCTGCAGCGGTGATTCCGAACCGATACGGTGTTGAAACCTCCAAAAAACGAGTCTATGTCTTCTTGAAAGGGCGGCAACACTCTTGTGAAGCCCCTGGTGTTGGCGTTGTCCATGGGCAGCGGTGATCGCTAACCATCAGGTGACCTGTTGCTTGTTGGCCGACCTATATTATAAAAGAAAATACTTTTCTGCCATCCCAAGTACGGAGAAGGTAAAGATACGAGTAATCAATTTTTAGTCACCCATTAGAATTATTTTAAGAAACAATCTATACAATACTCATTGAACAAAGGGTTGATCAAATTCACCGGTAGTCTTATAGTTTTGCGACCTCTTAATATATATTTAACTGTGTTCATCGGATTTTCCTGATGAGTTTTTTTTGTTGCCATGTAGTCTAATTGCGATTCTGGATTATTTTTAATAGTTTTTCTTATCTGAAAAGATATTGAACAACTATTACAATCTAATCTTCACGAAACTCTATTTGAAAATACGAAAAATTAACCAGTGGTACTAAAAACTTCAAAACTTTAAATGTACTGTAAATTCATTTCGAGATTAAGACGATTATTATTCGTAATTAGTTATATTTTATCCTCTAAATCCAAAGTGACTTTGCAATTGATATCTATTATGATCTCAAAATGAAAGCATAAAACTAATCACATGTTAAAACGCTAGGAAAAGCTAATTTAAGCTAAATTCCTCACAGAATCATTAAGAAGTTCGTCGAATTGCTTGATTGACATTTGCAAGACATCAGCGTAGCCCTCTGCGTTGACGCTAACTTTGACCGGACGCGGCATAGTGCCAGTCAGCTGGCCAAATATGGCTCCCTTAATAACAAAGAAAAACATTAAAGGCCTCTACTCACGTGCAGTAGCAGTGTTGCCCGATCCAATTTTAAAAATCCGTTAGGCTTTGCTCAGAAATTCGAAGATTGCCTCTAGAAAAATCGGATTTATGTAGACTTGTAGAGGCAATCTGCTAACTTTTACAGATTTTCAAGCGAAGCCTTACGGATTTAAAAAATGCATCTAGCAACACAGCTCCCGATTAAAGCCCTAATTCGGAGCGTGTGTCCCTTTATCCTCCAATAAAATCATCAAAAAGTTTGCAGTCATTAAATCCCACCAATCCGCTATGACACGACCACGGACGTAGTGACCCATCCTCTATATTCATAAGGAATGCCAATGCATCAGTGGAGTAATTAAAATGGCCGATGATACCCTACTAGAAAGAACTTGTTTTACTTTGTGACATAAAAAGATTTTCACCTAATCTTTTTGTATGACAAATTCCAAAAATGCGGTTAGATGATTGTTTGCAAGAACTTTACTATACGAAAAGTAACATGATTTTAAGTAGGTATAACTTTATAATTTGTTCAATAAATAACCTTAGTCAAAACAGCCAGTTTCTCCCCGTTCTGAGTTACCACTACCCTCCCTCGGTGCACCACGTATACGTAAGACATCAGGTGCATCTCCTTCATGATCGCCTCCTTCGGCAAAAAGTACATTTGCACACTCTGACTTGACATCTGCCGTTGGAATTGTTCACCACCTTGTAATAATGTGTCTAAAGCAACGTAAGTTCTGAAAAAAGTAATACTGTTTTCAAGCTCGATTTAGGATTCCGTACCTCAAAAGGCAAAAACTAAACCCTTATAAGATTTTGATTCTTATATTTAATCACTCTTATAATTTTATTTCGTCCTTATAGAATCTGGATGGGTTATATGTATAATACATTCCTGTGCAAAGCAGTTGAAGGTTACTGGTGTACCTACATATAAAACAATTTAATTTCCAAAAATTAATACGTACGTTTTGTAAAAGTAGAAACTCAGATCTTGCCTGAAGATCACACCCATGCGTTCAAACGTTAATGTATGAACATTTAAGCCTTTGGTCCTAAAATAAATAAAGCAAACAAAACCATTGGGTTATATCAGTATACTGATGGTTATGTTTAAGACAAAACTACTAACATAAGTAAATATACTGATGGTTATGTTTAAGAAAAAACTATGTTTAAAGCAACGATGGGTACACAAAGCAATAAAACTCGTGGCGTGTCTGAATGGTACCATGTATTTATCAAGTTTTGGATAATAGAAAGCCCCGAAATTTCCATGTGTTATACGAGTAGCATACTAACTCAATGGTTCTTCTACTTGAAACCTAATGCCGTTTTCAATATTAATTGCTTAAAAACTTTTACTCGATCTTTTAAGAGACCTACAATTCGTCTCTAACATGAACCTAAGTTTAGCCGGGTAATCTTAAGTTAACGTTCACACCTACCTACACCCCATTGAGCAATAGGAGACCGAACAAGGTATGAGAATTATTAAAAATATGTAATTTTATGATAGAATACATGTAATTAAATACATTTTGCGACTTTCAGCACGAGTTTATTCTCCTGAGCAAAATTAGAGTTCAAACTTTTTGGGGAAGTCCATTTTCTACGCGTGACGTCATATGAATGTACGCACAGAATGTACGTTTAGTTAGGGGCGTTTTGGTATCGTCCAAACATCGCTTAAAAATGTGAATTGTTTTTTGCTATAGCTTGGGAAATACTTTGGTTATTGATGTGATTCTTATACGGATGATTTTATTATTGTGAGATATTTCAAAGAAGCATCAAAAAAAAAGTTGTTCGGTCCCCTATTGCTGTGCCAACAGGGGACCTCATCAGGGGACAGATATCGGTCTAATGTAATCACTCCCACACTAACAGCAATGAGAGATGAAAGATGTTTCACATATTCCTTACCTTATCCACCAGTAGCTAAAGTGAGCCATTGTTCGCTTTATGATCTTCTTTTCAACTCTTTCAGACTTCAAAAAGTGCCGGAGTTTGCTCACGCCATGTTGGAACAACGTGTCAGGTCTCGATACGAGGACCAATACTGTCAATGAATATGCAACGACGAACCTAAAGTACAGAGTTAATATAGGTGACTACTACAAACAGAAAGGAAGCTCCTGCCCTTCGCAAGCGCAAAAATAAGTTTGTAATAGTTTTTTTAGTCTTCCAATACAAGTACAAGTACTGTTAGACCTAACTTTTCGCCAAATTTCATAATATTACGTCAACGAGAAGTACCCCATAGGTAGGATACCCATCCGGAAATAAAAAATATGCGAAAATTCGCAACATTTACGGTTAATATCTCCTAATCACGTTGATGAATAATTTTGATCATTTTATTGCTGAAAGACCGTGCTCAGAAATCCGTAGATTGCCTCTAACATTTGTAACGGATTTTCAAGGAAAGAATTGAGGATTTTTTAAATTGCATCTATAAATACTACTCCCGATATCAGTCGTGTGTGTGTCTGTACTGAAAGTATAATTAATAGATCTGTGGTACGTTCTATAGCGGTTTTCACGTAGACATAAATTACTTACCAATATATTACGCTGAGGAGAAATAAGTTGACTGAAACGAGAAAATTTCCTTTGTCTCCAATCTGATATTGGCCCAAATTTGTATTCACAAGACCAGATTGCGCCAAATTAATACTCTGAGCAAATAACTGAAAAGAATAAATTGATTACTTTCAACTAAAAGTTATTACACTAGTACAATAGTAATTCACTAAAAGATGCGATGCAAAAGATACGTCTGACGAACATCAATGAGATGGATTCAAGTCGCAAGAAATGCATGGATAAAAGAAGGACAAGACAGAAGAGGATGGCCTACAAGAAGACATATAGAGACGATCATGATATTGATGAACAAATACAATATTAATCACCATTTTCAACTGGCTGGGTGTTGGATTGTTATCTATAACTATATACGCGGGCAACCAACAAGTATCAAGAAGTTTTACACTGATGACGTTGTCACTTTTGTCAAATCTGAACTCAACGCAACTGTTCATCATAAAGTGACTGCTTGTGAGTGTCATTAATAACATCACTAGTTGCCATTTTGCTATCTGAAATTAAGAAAGATAACATGCTAATTATTAAAAAAAAAAACACAACTGACAACTTACATAGCCTATGTCACTCGGGGGAATACAAGGAATCTAACAATACCTCTCACATCAAAATCTGTTAATCCGTTCAGGACTTATGGTGGAATAAAGAAACTTACATACGTACATACATCAACCCTGATAACACTCCTTTTTTGGTCGTGTAAAAAGAAGTTTTCAATACCATCTCTGTTTTATTACTCTGTTATGAAAAATTAAAAAACTGTTCTTCATTTTTGAAAAACTTTTCCCTTATAACAGACTTAAAAAATCGAAATTTCGAATCTTCCTTTAGTTTTTTCGTGAATTGGATAGTGAATGAAAGGGATCATACAAATAATAAGAGATACTAAATTTTGGTGGTACAAAACCCTACAAGTGAGAATCCAACTTTAACTTGACAGATTTTATTGTACTCGTACAATCTATATATATATATAACTCAAAGGTGACTGACTGACTGACTAATATAGTGATCTATCAACGCACAGCCCAAACCACTGGGCAGATCGGGCTGAAATTTGGCATGCAGGTAGATGTTATGACGTAGGCATCCGCTAAGAAAGGATTAACGCGAGGGAAGCCGCGGGCGCCAGCTAGTCAAAAGATAAGATAGAAGAACAACTCACATTGATGAGAGCGCCAATTGACGACGGCCGATCAGCTAAATAATCAAAATATCCAGTCAGAATGTACAAATGAGCCAACTGAGACACAGTGTTGACAAGTTTCAAAGAGCCTTCAGGTATGTCTTTGAATATAAACAGTTTTAATATGGCGTCCCACGGGAGGAAACCGATAACATCCATGGTGAATCCGCGGGTGATGTAATGCATCATTATCTTTAATCTTGCCGTTACCAAAATACCTCTCTCGTCGTAATATGCAAGCTAAAAACAAAAAACAGGAAACGAAATATTAGTTCAAGTTATGTATATGCTATGGACTAAGTTATTCATTGGACATTCTCAAAAATGCCCGCGCAGTTTGAAAAATGCCCAAGATGAGAGGGCAGTGTAATAACTACTATAGAAATCTCTGATAGAAATAATCAAATTGTATGGGCATTATTTATAATGCTCTACACCTATCAGGCGAGCAAGTGAGCCGCGACAGTAACAGGGGGGTTAAAACGGCCACTTTGATGAATCGGAATATGATCCATTCTCATTTCCTAAATATTTAAAAATTAACCTTATTTTACCAAAACTATTTGTTCCCTTGATTTGTATTGTAACTTAAACCAACTTAGAAGTATTTTTACGGGTATGGTTCTAAGTTAAGTCACATACTAGGGCACATGTATGCGAGTAAACCGAGGAAAGGCAATAAACTTACAAAAAATTTTAGTATTATATCAACTAAAGATATAGCTGTACATAAAGTTTTTATAAAACCTAAATGCCATCTTATATAAACTCCACCACCACCTAAAATAAAAAAAACAATTGTTAGAGTGGAAATTGTTTTTGAAAGGAGAATACAATGAGATTTAATTATTTAGGCTCAGGCGCAAAATGTTACGAAAGAGACATTTTGCGCCTGAGAATTTTAGATACCCCACTCGAATAGGGGACATTTCCTAGATCAAATGTTTCTTTCTCGTTAGTATTGCGAATCATTATTGACATATTCCATAATAATTAAAATTATTAAAAAGTAATTTCATGTTATAATCTAAAATATTTCTTGAAATTTGAAGTTTTAATCTAGTCCCTGCCACGACATTTTTTTAAAGAGACATTGTGCGAAAGAGACATTCTGCGATGCGAAAGAGACATTCTGCGAAAGAGACATTACGAAAAAGAGGCATTTTACAACTAGAGGATATTTTGCATCTGAGCCCATTTTGTTCTGTATTCTGAGGGTGTAGTCATGCAGACAAAACTCTAGAAAAGCTAGGTATCTGAAGTAAAATTTATATTGCATTTTAATTAGTTACTACCAGTTATATTAACAGTCGTGTAAAAGTAAATACCTACCTATTATTATTTTCATAGTTTTCTAGTACTAAATTACTAATAGTCAGTGTTAAATTACTAATAGTCATATGTTTTACATATAAATAAATGATTGATTGATTTAATCTCTGAGCTCGTGGAGAGACTTGTTGAAACTTTTATTGTTTACTATGGAATCCTAAAATCCATAGTAAATAAATTTGGTATTTACCCATTAACGCTGTGACAGCAATAGATAGGAATGACAGTTACAGCTCTAAATAGGCATCCGGGAAAAAGCACTGTTCATGTGGGAAACTGAAAAATTAGTTATCGCAAAAAAATTAGGTCAAAATGAAAACTATTTTGAATTATTAGTGTGATTATTTCATTCCAAAACAACATACACTGAAAATGCTTTTCGATCACTTCAGTATCGGCTCCAAATTTCGCTAAAAGTGCGACATCGCTCTGGTGTCGTAAATAGGCTATGCAAATGGGGTCGTAAAAGATGCATGTCAAGGCTACAAGATGATAAGTAATTATGTGTGTGATAGTAAATTATGTATTTGTACAAAAACATAAACCAAACCACTATTAAAAGGAAAGAAAGAGGCGTAAGAGCAATTGTTTATCTGTGAATTGACCGAAAGGCAAAACCTAAAAAGGCAAAAATGAAACCCTTATTGTTATTAGGGTTTCGTTTTTGCCTTTTCAAGAACGGAACCCCAAAAATAAAACCATTAGAGCACCGTGAGCAAGCTTGCGTGCAACCTGGTGAGATTTTGATACAGGGACATTTTGATACAGTGGACTTTATGCGACTGAAGGATGTAATGTAGCAGGCAAGGCTTCGGCACTACTATACGAGGCTCTTGAGGAAAGATGGGATTCGCTGATCGCTACAGTTTCGCTTTGCTCGCAGAGGGCGCTTTTACGCGCCTATACTGATTCAAATTAAACTCTAGGGTTATTTCTGTCACTGAATTACGCAGTACAAAGACTTTTTAAAACAATCAAATTAATAAATTTCCTAACTTCTGACCGGGTTCAATATGTAAGGTGTTCAGCAAGTTTACCATCAAACATGAGATTGTATATGTACTAACTTAGAATTAGGAGTTACATGTAACTCAGTATCTAAGTTTATATTTCTTTTGGGTTTTCTTTTTGTCACACTCGAAATTGGCAAAACTGGCTTTGAAGGCTGAATACTGTAAACCGACTTTCTCGCGCTAAATATGCGCTCGCGCAGTTTGCGCTGGTACTGGAAATAAAAGGAAGAAACCGTCATTAGAGATCGGATATTTTATGCAATTCCGGGATTAAAAAATTTGAGTGCATACGATTATTTAGCCAAATTATACGTACATCTGCATGTCTAGTGAAATATCTTTCATTCACTTCATCAAATAAAGGTGAGAATTCCTTCATAGTATTTTGCAGACAGGTCCATTCATGAGGGAATCGTTGAACGATTTTTTTAAACTCACTTATTTCGATATGTATAATCTGAAGATAGACAAAAAAATTGAGAGATAAAAATCAAACAAAAAAATAATCATTTTTTTATAGGTACTGCAAATAATGAACCTAATATTTTAAAAATCACTCAAGTCTATTTTTTATTTTAACTTTAAATAGTATCAGAAGAGATCAACCGTCGAATACAACTCGGCTGAGCAGCGTTCGGGAAACTTCGCGATATCTTCTCGTCCAAAATACCGCAGTGTCTCAAGACTAAGGTCTTTGACCAGTGTGTGTTGCCAGTAATGACATATGGAACAGAGACGTGGTCGCTTACTATGGGCCTCATAAGAAGGCTCAAGGTCACCCAAAGGGCGATGGAGCGCGCTATGCTCGGAGTTTCCCTGGGTGATCAAATCAGGAATGAGAAGATCCGTAGGAGAACTAAAGTAACCGACGTAGCCCGCAGAATCGAGAAAAAGTGGCAGTGGGCGGGGCACATAGCTCGTAGAACAGATAGCCGTTGGGGCAGAAAAGTTCTCGAGTGGCGACCACGAACCGGAAAACGTAGTGTTGGCAGGCTTCCCACTCGGTGGACCGACGACCTGGTGAAGGTCGCGGGTTGCGCATGGATGCGGGCAGCGCAGGACCGGTCGTTATGGAAATCCTTGGAGTGGACGTCTTTCGGCTGAGAGAGAGAGTGATTCAGAAGTGGGCATTATTCGAATATTTTTTTATTCGTGGAAGTTTATTCCCGAATAAACTGACCATGAAATTTGCCAGGAATAAATTTTAATTAGAATGATTATTCAAATAAAAATTTGCCTATCTCTACGTTATACACTACTAGCTTTTGCCCGCGGCTTCGCCCGCGTGAATATCCCACGGGAACGATGCTTTTTCCTGGGATTGAAGAAACTCTATGTCCTTCACAGTACTTCCAACTATGTGAATGCGAAATTTCAGGAAGATTGGTTCAGTAGATAAAGTGTGAAGAGGTAACAAACAAACAAGCTCACTTTCACATATATAATATTAGTTAGGATTAGGATATCTAACTGACCTCACAATCTGTGAGTGCAATATAGGTCCGAGTTGAAGGTTTTTCTAATATTGTGGCTGTTACGCTAATCATATCACCACACTTGTAAAATCTCCTCAGCACATCACCATTTTCGTTCTGGAATTCAGATTTTACACTGCCCTGAAATATGTACATTAAAATTAGACTGAAGTTTTGTTTTTCAAATTCAGGAATTTTATGGTGTAAACAGATTTTTATAACATCGCGAATAAACTACTAGAGATATATTTAACAACTAGCTTTTGCCCGCGGCTTCGCTGGCGTTAATCCTTTCTAGCGGATGCCTACGTCATAACATCTACCTGCATGCCAAATTTCAGCCCGATTAGTCCAGTGGTTTTGGCTGTGCGTTGATAGATTACAATGTCAGTAAGTCAGTCAATCAGTCACCTTTGAATTATATATATATATATATATATATATATATATATATATATATATATATATATATATATATATATATATATATATATAGAAAAAAGATTATTTGTTACTTACTTGAACGATCCAAGTTACATGTTTACATAAAACCCCGAATAAAAACAATGTAGCAGATTGAGGCATTATTAAGTATTTCGCATGATAAGCTAATTCTCTTATCAGTGCAGAGTTAGCGCCCGAGAAGATAAATGAATCACCAATAACCTTCTCGGCGACCTCGCCTTGTACCTTCCAGTAAATGTCATAAGGCTCATCCTTTAAAGTATTTGGACGAAGCACATCTACGCCATTGTGATATTTCCAATGACAATATAAATACCTTTCTAGTCTCACCAGAAGGTTTTTATGAATCGTATGATGTCGATAATAACTTCTTAAAGTAGTCACATATCTTTGGTAACTTAATCTTTCTCGAAACATTAAATACATGCCTGCAAGATATCTAGATTTGCAGTACATGGACAGAAGAAACCCATGATAAGCTATTACTAAAGCTACGGCTATATCTTGCATGCCATTTGGAGAAACTTCACGAAACGTATATTCAAACATAAACCGTATCGCCACATGTATATGATGCAAAGACTGCAGAACACAGTCTGTGTCAGATAAGGCAGGGTTGCTACAGACCGTCACTCCGAAAAAATACGTCGCTGACAATGATCGAATGAGACGAATCATTACAAAAATTATATAGGCAATTATATAAATAAAAGAAAAATAACTGACGAATATTCTCATATATACCGGGAAGATATGATCTTGCCCTATGCTCCAATTATGCCCTACTATAGGAAATAACATATATATTTTAATAAGACGATTAAACTGGCATGTATAATAGTACTGGGGTTTTCCAATCAAAATGGTAATATTTTCTATCCACAGCGCCGCCAGCACATCCATGACAAAGCTAGGTTGTTTGAATCTGACTAACATAACCGAAGCAAAATTTGAAGTAGCATCT
Organism: Ephestia elutella; assembly: GCA_018467065.1. NCBI lineage: Eukaryota > Metazoa > Arthropoda > Insecta > Lepidoptera > Pyralidae > Ephestia > Ephestia elutella. Next base: position 14,044,199 of record CM031571.1, on the reverse strand, counting down.
TCGTTTGAATCTACAGCAGAACACAAAGACACACATATGTCAGCGATATAAACGAAATCTGTAAAATATTTCACAGTTAGAAACCAATGCGGCAATTCTGTGCGTGATAAACAAGGAGGAAAGGATATTAATACAAAGAACACTATCAAATTAACGAAACCATGCCAAATTTGGTTAAATGTTGACTTTGGTGACAATACCCATGGAAATTTATCATTCATGAATATCGAAGTCTTTTTTAACTGTGCTTCATTGCACAAGACCAGCTGCCCGATGTACTTAGCACAGTGATATAGTGATTCCTCTGGAGGTATTTCACATCTACCAATCTTTGATCTTTTTTTATATGCACCAACGCTATCAGATATTTCCCACCATCGTTTTTTCAACCAATCCATGCCCTCATCCTCAGCTCTATCTAAACCTCTGACATTTTGTTTGCAACTATACAATGTTCTGGCGTGCCGCATCTTTTCTTGCGCCAATTGAAGAATGTTTTTTCTATCATCCGGGTAACGGTGTAGAGTTTTTAATAAATCACTTCGTGTAATATATAGAACTTCACAGTATGTTAAACATTTAACATATACTTTTCTTTCCATAGGATAAGTAAAGAAACTTATATCCCCAAAAAGAGTACCTCCTGAAACTGACAACAGAGCTGTCAATCCATCGTCTGTAGAAATTAATTGTACGATGCCTGTTTTTAAATAATATAAATTTGTATTTGACTGGGGTCCAGCAAAAAATCTAGCACCAGGTAACTTGTAGTCCATACGTACTAAATCACAGATATATCTCTTGAATGGAGTTGATGTCTTTCTTAATGTGGGACTGTGGTAAAATATTTGCCATATCAAGTCTTGTCGGATATCAATTCGTAGATATCTTGGTATCTCGAATAAAATATCAGGAGTATTGATGATACCAGCGCGTTGGGTCCACATTAGATTGTAGAAATTTCTAACACTGGTATGTGCTGTAGGAGAAGGGTTTCTCCGTTTGGTTTCTTGTATTAGTTTATTGACGTGTGGATGAAAGGTAGATATCCATCTTAGTGATAAAATGCCTTCGGAAAAAAACTTCGGTAGAAACAGAACCACCTCAAGCATGTGGGAAGAAATTACAAGACCGCAACATAAAAAAAATTCCAACAACGTCTCTGGACTAGTTTCATCAAACATACTATCAATAGCCCACGCAAATACATATTGGTATCCATGAAAGTACAATTTAAAATTTTCGCTTGCATTATCCTGAAAATAAACACTTTAATTAGAGCAATTTATAGACAGAAAAATTTCATTGCTTATTATATACCCCAAGGAATTTATGTTATAAAGTACAAATGGAAAGCGTACTATAGGTCTACTAGAATCTGATGCCATCAGATTCTGGTAGACCTATACTACTAAAAACGTACTAAAACTCCTAAATGAGATAGTAGATACGAGCTCAGTTTATCTCACTCTATGTGGCCTTAAGTTTTCCATTTTTTCTGGTCGTTACCCAAGGTTCTTTATGACATTTGGTCGATCGCAATATCTAATATAGTTTCCGCGGGCAGTAAGTACCCCCTTTCGGTCCAGGTCTTCCACCTTCATATTTTTCCCAGTGTATACTCCTACTGAATTAACAATAACAAGTTGGAAGATCGCGGATTCACCCGAATGGCCCTGAAAAGTCTTCTAGAAATCGATTTTCATTCAAGTTATCTCGGAAAGACTCTTACTGTTTTTTTTTAACTTTACGTTATTTGAACATGTTTAATGTCAAAATAAACCTTATTTTAAAGGTGAAAGCCAAGCTTTGGCTGTCCATACATTTTGTTCTACAGCAATGCTCTAAACTTCGTTAATGATTCTCATAATAAAATCGAATTTCCAATTCTTATGAAGTAATTGTGCTCTCATGTTGAATTTAACATAATAATGTATAATAATTTACGAGAAAAACGGCATTTAAAATACGACAAAAATTGAAATTCTTGTTGATGTGTGCGTAATATTTTGTGACATTTAGGGGCGACGTCTAGCAGATTTATTACAAACTACTGACTACTACTATTTATATAAAAGCACTTTGAGACCTAAATGCATGCTACCTCGATGTTGCTTGCCTTGACAGCGCCATCGGCTGTACGTGAAAAACAAAAGAAAATCATGAAATGCTAAAAAATTATAAAATAGCAAGTTTCAATATTAAATACAATTTAGGGTTCAATATACTTATTTTTATGAAAGATTTTTTATGGTGAAATTTAAATTTGATTACTGGGACTTTTGGATATCAAGACAGGATATCTAAATATGACATCTGGACATCACCTGTACATCTGGATGTGATGTCCTGGACTTTATGTCCTGCTGTCCAGGTTTTCGTATCCACATGACCAGACTTCCACGTCTTCAAATTTATATGTGCAGGTGATGTCCAGATGTCCAGGTCTTCAGCTCCACATTTTCAGATCTTCATTTCCAGATGTTCAGGTGATCATCTCCTGAAGCTTTGGTCTTCATATTCAGCTGTCGAGTGACTTTCAACGGCCCCGGCAGGACTGCCCCGGTGACGGGGCCGTTGGAAAAAAAATTTCCAACGGCCCCGGCGGGCACGAATTTTGCATTGACGGGGCCGTTGGAAAAAAAAAACTACCAACGGCCCCGGCGTGTTTTTTAAATGGGACGGATAGCATAAAAAATTTATAGCATACGCTCCGGTAGTGTATAAAGGATGGGAGGGGGGGGGACAACAGAGCCCTTTAAACACTACCGGGGCGTATGCTATAAATTTTTATGCTATCCGTCCCATTTAAAAACACGCCGGGACCGTTGGTAATTTTTTTTTCCAACGGCCCCGTCAACGCAAAATTCGGGCCCGCCGGGGCCGTTGGAAATTTTTTTTCCAACGGCCCCGTCACCGGGGCATGCCCGCCGGGGCCGTTGGAAGTCACTCCAGCTGTCCAGCATTTCATATGCACATGACCAGACACCCAGGTCTTCACATCCAGATGTCAAGATGTCATATTCAGATATCCCTGCCTTCATATTCAAAAGTCCCAGTTATCAAATTTAAATTTCACCATAAAAAAATCTTTCATAAAAATACGTACTGAGCCCTAGATTTAATATATTATTACAAGCTTGCCATTACGTATATGACTGGACTGGAATATTTGTGCGAATTCATCTCAGGCATTCATCGATACGTTGTTGCCGATCTGTGCAAGGTGTAAGATGGCAACGTTGCTTTTTTTTACCCAAAAAGATAATTCTTTTTACAATCAAAAATCATTTCGTTCTGAAACTTAAACAATTTAATTTTGAAAATACTTTTATCAAAAGACATTATAGTAGGTAGATATTATACACGTAGGTATTCATTTACAAAAAATAAACTATAGGAATATGTGCATACATTTATATTTAGTTTCAAAGAAAACAAATATTACTGATTAATTATTTTTTAGTTTGCATTTCACAACATGTTTTCTGAACGTCTAATTTAATCCTAGAACTTCTAGGGCACGAAGTATCGATACTTTGAATTATCGATAAAGTCGAGGTGGGCTCGACCTCCGTGATTTATATTAATTATTTTTTTTCCGATTTTATTTAAATACATTTCATTGAAAGTGTGATATGTATTGACCGTTGACAGTGCTGAATCTAATCGATCAGATTCGGATAAGTATTAACAAATTATCAATTAAAATGTAAATAAGGTACCTGTGTATTACTTTTTCACTTTATGCATAAAATACGCATTTATTATTTGCAGATTTATTTTTACACGACTGACCATAAAAGGAGTGTTATGTTTCAGGGTTCATGTATGTATGTAAGTCTGTATGTAAGTTTCTTTATTCCACCATAAGTCCTGAATGGCTTAACAGATTTTGATGTGAGAGGTATTTTTAGATTCCTTGCATTCCTCCGAGTGACATAGGCTATATGACGTCATCATAAAAACAAAATGGCGGATTATATATGCGATAAATAGCAGACCAAAAAACAATAAAATTTGATCAATCTTATCGAGTGGGGTATCAAATTGAAGGGCTTTAAAAGGCGATTTGAAAAATGTATATTACTTATATGTTTGTATATAGGTATACTTTTTGAGTAAAAACTTGTCAGTCGTGTTTTTTCTTTTTAATAATTAGCTTGTTGCATATTTAAAAACGATATTAATTTATATCAACAATAAAAGATATCGATATTCGTCGTGGTATCGATGTAAGTCTACACTATATACATATCTATCTACTAGCGTTGCAGGACTATCGATAGTATTGACACGTATCAAATGTCAATACTGTGGCAGGAAATGCACAGCACAAGTGTTTCTTTGTACACTAATTCTGTAATACAAAAACAAAAACTGTAACACAGGTTTGTCGTGATGAAGAATTTATCATCACCATCCATCATTCCAAGCAATGAAGGAGTCATCATGAATAATGACTGCAATATTTAACAATTTATGTTGGAAAGGAATAGCTATACCTAATCTTTTGTTTTCTTTAATAAAAAAAAGTTCGGAAAATAAATTTCCACTTCATTACTAAAAATAAAAGTCAACAATATGTACTATTTAGTTTTATTTAAAAAAATATAATTCTAGTCATACAATTCAATAGAACATTATGACCATAACGTCTGCGGTGCTGCTTGCTGATTGATTTTTGAAAATGGATGTTCGAACTATTGCTAGATTTGTGTTGGGAATCTAAGAGGTGGTGAAATCCAAACTGCTGAAACTATTGGTAGATAGGGATTTAAATTACAGTTTCTTATTACTAATTATGATTTTGCACTACTGAACTAGTGCCTCTCCATTACTGAAGGTTGGCCGTCAGATTCGCAAACTCTTCTCTGTTCGTCGCTAAGCGAAACTGCTCCTCAACCGTGGTGACTCTGGTCCACTCACATATGTTTCTCAGCCATGATTTTTTCCGTCTTCCAACACATCTCTTGCCTTCTATTTTCCCCATAAGTTGAAGCAGCTGATATCTGTTGTGTCGCAAAACGTGTCCCAAATATTCAACTTTGCGCTTTTTGACAGTTTGCAACAAAATCTAGACATTGCAACGCGCTGAAGGACTTTTTCGTTGCTGAGTCCAATTGATACGAACTTGAACTACATAGGTACCTATATTAATTCTCATAAATATATTTTTTTGCTTTCTTACAAAATATGACAATGACAAAGAAGAAATTATAGGTTATTTTTTCGCTCTTTTGTATTTTTTTAAATTTCTTTTTCTTTTTTCTTATGCTGCCAGCCAGTCCGATTGGCATTATTGTAGTTAGACACTCTTTTGAAATAAGTGCCATCTAGTAGCGTATTTTTTAAATTTATAACAATGCTTTGCGCTATATTTAATGTCATTTTGAAAGCTCTCGTCGTAGTGTGAGTGAGTGTAGAGATACGAAGATTCATGGCAGATTCTATTCTAAAGCTTTTTTTTCATTATATTGACTGAAATATAATCGTAGGCCATAAAATAAATAAAAAAAATAGTATGTTTACCGCTCGCCAATTCAAAATGTTTGCCTATAAGTACTGCAACAACTCAACAAAAAAAATAAAACGGAAAATGTTGCTATCAACGCCATCCAGCGGAAATTGTTTAATGAACAGCCCCTTCTCTCTCGCTTTATCCTTAAAAGGAAAAATTCCGGTATTTGGAAAAATGGGTGTGTTTATTGAAACGCTACGCTATGTTAATGTGTGCCACAGCGATAGCAATGGGCGCTAATTCAGCAGTAAGTTTGCTCATAGATAAATAAAACCATTGATTTTCAATCTTCATCTCGGATATACAGGGACGCATATATAACAATATCATCTGTGTTTTAGATGGATGTTGTATCATTATGTTTCATTGAGTAAACCTCCGGCCTGTGGTGTGGCCCTAGAATAGCACCAACCCATCTCTTCCCGTGGGTGTCGTAAGAGGCGACTAAGGGATTTAAAACACCGGAGGATGGCAGCAGCATCTTTCCGCGTAATATGCCATCACACTGCGATCGCCAACCCGCCTGCCAAGCGTGGCGATTACGGCAAAACCCTCCATAGATGAAATCCTTGGGGGAGGCTTTTGTCCAACAGTGGACGTCTTTCGGCTGAGAGAAGAGAGTAAACCTCAACATTTTCTTACCTTTCCAATGTATTGTCTCCAGTCATAAAACCTGTCAGTTCTTCTACAGTTGGCGCAAAGCCCATGATATGTCAACAGTATCATTAAACATGCAAGACAGTTAACACATAATATGATGGTGATAGTGTATCCAATATATAGTTTCCATATAGTATGTGAATTTACGAGCTCAAAATATTCAACTACCCTGTAAATACTGTAAAATAAAAAGACAATAATTAGGTACTTTTCATTTAATCTAATCACGAAAACTAACGAGTAAGACAAAATAACAATTTCCAATTAGTTGTTACTAAATCTGATATAAGCTTGCAACAAGCTAATAAAAAACACTACTGACAACTCGTATAGCCTATGTCACTCGAAGGAATGCAAGGAATCTAAAAATAACTTTCACATTAAAATCTGTTGCTGTTCAGGGCTTATGGTAGAATAAAGAAACTTACATACATACAAACATACATATTAAATAAAAAAAATAAGTCATAATGTGGCCCACCCAATCTAAAGTTTGCTTATGACCGCTACATAATTGAAGAAAGTACATATTTTAAAAACATCAATTAAGTATGCCATCAATACTATCATTATTTGCGAATTTTCTGAATCGACCTGTTTTTGTTTAAGACCCCAAATAGTGATTGGTTCAATGGTATGAATCCAGCAAAAATATGTGTTAAGTATAGTAATTCAGTCTTATTAAGTTTTTACTACGAAAGTTTTGGGGTTGTTCCTGATTTCTTCCATTTTATATGTATTTTGGTGTGCTGTATCCGTATCTGAGGTTTGCTTACAAAATTTCGAGACGCAATTGATAAATTGCAAAAAAATGTTTTTTTTTGGACTTTTGCAAATAATTCTAAAACTATTAACTTTAAATAAATGGCCTGTTAACATAAATTAATGTATACTTAAAATTCTCTACTGTTAGTTTTTTGTAGCCAGTAGATTTTAATTGACTTAATCATAGTTCTACATTATTCTTCGGATTAAACAATTCACAGTTTAAACTGACCCAAGTAGAGATATTGATTGGTTAGTAATTTTTTGCTGTATTTTTAGGATTAGTATATATATGAACATTAGTCTGGTGGTTGCCCAGTGATAAACTTTAATATTGCAACTATTTAGAATTTAGACTTAGATGTAGAATTTTGAATTAGCAATAACAATCCTCCGTGGTTTTAGTATGATGCATAATAAATGTGTATTTTGTATGTAAAATTTAAATGATAATAAAAAATTCAAGGGTAGGCCTCCCAACAGAACCCGCTGACGGCGCAACATGGAGATAGTATGTCGGTGCGGTGTCAACCACGTCAACAACAACAGTTGTCTAAACTCCATTTTTTCTTATTTGTCCTATTATGTAAACAATCTTCACAGTACTTTTAATTGAATCTTGTTGAAAATAAATCAAACATTAGTTCAAAACTAAACATTCTAAAGTAAAACATTTAATTAACACGAAAGTAATTTCATAAAAAGTCTATTTTAATTTATATTATTGTATAATCATAAAAAGAGATGGTAAGATTGTTTACATAATAGGACAATTATGATTGTGGACTTTAGGCAGACACGCGCACGCGCATATTTATCCGAGGATGTTGCGGGGGTTAAGGCAACAATAAATACCTAATTTGCTGGACAATCCGCTTTACTCATTGGCCCAAATCAAATAATTTATTTGCTTAAAAAGGGTAATACAGTTTTAACAATGGTTTAAGAAGTGCAAGCCAATTTAACCCAGCAAAATGTGTATACTAATCCTCCCCAATTGTAAAAAAGAAATTCACTTACATTAAAAATTCTGTAAAAGCTAGAATATTCGGCCAGAAATTTACTGAACAAGCGTCGATTATGAGCATTTCGTCTATTGGTACCAATGAGATCACGTCCAATAATATTAGAAAAGCCGATTTCGGGAGGTGCTCTCTCCTCACTGCTTTATCTGTAACTTGTCTAAATAAAAGATTGTAAAAGTTAAGAATTGATCAGAGATAATGTACTCCTTATCTTCTTCTTCCCCATAAAATAAATAAAGAGATACTTCAGGTATTTTAGTTGTCCATGGGCAGCGGTGATCACTTACCATCAGGTGATCTGCTTGCTCGTTTGCCATCCTATGCTCTTGTTGATGCTCTCTCGGGTTTATCATAACCTCGAAATTAATTTTTGTGGCAATGATAAAGGGGTGAATTTGCCATCTCCATTTAACCTGTCCGTGTTGCTCTATGCCATTTAACACACTATCTAGAATCCAGTTCAAGTAAAGTCCAGGATTTCTCACGATGTTTTCCCTTGCTGGAAGCAAGTGGTCTTTGAAAAGTAATACATTAGTCATATTAGCCTGCAAACTCATGTGGCACGAGCAAGATTTGAACCTAAGTCCTTTCAACCACAAGGCAGGTGTCTTAACCATTCAAGTACCACCGCTTCACCTTCAGATCCTGACATTACTAGCGTTATAGTGGTACCACATCAATAATATTCTTATTATTAACATTACATGTATTGCAGCGAAGTAATAAAATCATTATAATATTGCTCGTATAAGTACGAGTTGTTTGTATATGAGCGATTTTGATTAAAGGTATACTTACAGATCAGATCGTCTCATGAAGCATTATATAATACGACTTATATAGTACCTACCTGTGCACAATATGCAGAAAAGTGTCCAAAGAGTAAATGCCATTGGCAAGGACCGTGTAAAAATATTTGATTCCTTGGGTAATCATGTTATAATCCATTACAGTTGAACAGGTCCCAACAAGAAAAACACCCTGCAATGGTCCCTGGAACCAGTCATTATAAAAATAAATAAAATAGAGACTTCTTATTCTGATAATTGTGAAAATAATCCTAGTAGGGGTAAAGTCTTAATACATACATACAACAGTCAATACTTACATTTTCAGTCAGAGTTTTTGACTTTTTAGTTATTTTCTTACTTACTTTTCATGTAAGTATTGATTTGACCCCCTATTACAGGGTTGATTTTTGAAAGAATAGTAGCCTGGGTTTTCAACCATATCCATATCATTTTCATCAAAATCGGTCCAGCGGTTTAATCGTGAAAGCGTAACAGATAGACTATAATTATGGATTCTAAAGCCAACTCTATGCAACAATCCTGGTCAACAACATCAGGTAATACTTATAATAATAATGCATCAGCTAAGTGTGGCCGTCGAGTCTCACGACTCTTGGCTCTGTCTGCCCCGTAAGGGATGAAGACGTGATTCTATGTAATGTAATAATGATTGCCATCGGAACTGATGCCACGTGTAAAATTTTAAGTCTTGACTACGTTTCGTCAAATAGTTCCACTGCGCTGGCGTCATGTTGGTAGTAAAACTTTTTATATAATTAATTATTACTTGGATTAACCAATACGTACTTTTTATAGCCAGGATTGTCATAAAAGTTGACTATGTGAACGTCCTAAGCCAAAACTCGCAAAAAGCCACTGTAACTGTAAAAGCTAGTTTATAATATAATTAATTAATAATTAGTTTTCCTGCCAACATGACGGCAAAGGAACTATTTGACGAAACGCACTCTATACCTATACAAAGCGAAAGTAGATCTGATGTAGTTCCCCTCCCCTTCACAAATTTACTAAAATTATAACTCAAATGCATTTTTATTTTGGGGGCCAAGTCGGTTCTGGTGGTTCTGGCGCTTCGGCGCGGTCGCTGCCATTTAATCCATTCTAAAGCCATCCCCTTATTTATCTTGCAAGATCTGACTACAGATAGAAAGCGGACAGTGGTGGAGGTAAATAAAAAGATGTAAAAAGTAATGAAGTAACATTATTACCAGATAGGTCTTATGGAGTACGCTAACAAGCACGATAAGCCTGAATATAGGGTGGAACGGAATGAATATAGCGTCGCTCCACTCTATATTCGCTGCATCATAATCACTATCCTCCTCTTCTTCTTTATTACTCCTGTAACTCGCATTTGAGTACGAGTACATTTTTGTGTTGTATGAAATATTATTTATGCACAAAAATTATTCGACTCTTATCGAATATTCATTTTAGCTCTGTTGGCTCAGAAAAATAAATGAAACATGAAATAGAAGCGATGACAGAATATTGACAGTAGTTACTTTTTAAAAACTTCTGTTCTGGAACTCAAAAAATAGTGACGAAAAAAGTGCAACACGGACTCGCCTAAAATGTAGAGAAAACAACAAAGAAATATTTTTTTTTAATATAAGAGAAAACCACAAAATTAATTTAATAGTAAGTTATAAAAATATATTTATTCATAGAGCAACACGGAAAAACCTTACGGACCAAATTTTAATATAAGAGAAAACCACAGAAATATAAGAACATGCATTGCCTTTTCATAGAGCAACGGAAGTCCTTGTTGCTCGAAGCTCTCTTTATTAGAAAACATAGACATAGAAAAAAATTTGGCATGCAATTATTTTTTCTAACTTTATGGTTTTAGATAGAGAAAAAAAAAATCACTACGTTAAAGACGAAATCAAAGTTATTTACGGCATCTTTTCCGTTAATTAATTTCAAATATTATTTTACCCCGAGCAATAACACAAAAATGCTTGCAAATGACCGGGTTCTGATAAAAACCATAATATAAAAGAATTTAATTAAGTACTGGCGGAAAGGCACTGTTTTTGCCTTTTGTTCCTCAAACAAATTAAGCTTTGAGAAAAATGAAACCCTATTTTTAAGACGCTAGACTGGACTGTATAAACATTTCGTTTATCTTAATTTCTTAAAAGATTGATAAAATCTTAGTTTGATCTGTGGTTTTATAAATACGCTTCCTTTATAAAGGGTCTTGAAGTTGGCGAGTGGTTGAAATCTTATGTTACATACATACATTATTATCACGCCTTTTTCCCGTGGGGGTAGGCAGAGACTAGCGATTTCCACTTGCTACGATCCTTACAGATCTCTCTTGCTTCCTCTACACTCATCACTCTCTTTATACATGCTCTTCGGTTATGGGTGCTCCTAATATCTATCTGTTTTCTATGTGTCTATCTTATGTTAGGTACTATTATTAAAATTTGGATGTGAGGCTTCGAGCAACAAGGACTTCCACGCGCGCGAAATCTACGTAGGTACCTAGTCCGTGTTGCTCTATGATTTGAGTGGTTTATCAAAAATACTGGTCGATCTCGATAAAATACACAAGTAGAAAAATACCGTGATTTTTCCCAAAAATTTTCACAGAAGCGGAACTTAGAAATGCAGCTAGTCTGAAATATCTCTCTCTCTCTCAGCCAAAAGACGTCCACTGCTGGACAAAGGCCTCCCCAAGGATTTCCACAACGACTGGTCCTGCGCTTCCCGCATTCATGCGCAACCCGCGACCTTAAGTTGCCAGGGCCAAGGGTCGTCGGGGTTGGTAGCCTGGCATCTGCCGGGGATTCTTAGCACCCCCTGCCTCGCCGTTACCGTGACCGCTACCAGAGTCCGGAATAGCGGGGCCGCCGGGGACTAGGGGCCGTGTTATGGATGTATTAATCATGGGGGGTCTGAAACATATTTATTAGAAATCACAGCAAAGGACATGGTAATTTTATATTTAGGAAATTAGGTCCTTACGGTTTACGTGGGCGAAGCATACAAATAGGTACTCGTGGTAATGTAATACATGCAGACGGTATTTACTTTTTCGTACCATAATACGAAACATCAAAATGTACCATTTTCCATCGCTTAATGCGCCTTTCGCGCTGCAAGTCAAAAGGATCTCATACCGCGAGCCGAGTCAAAAGCGAGCATTATCTTAATTAAATGGTACATTAGTGCTCATTAGTACATCGGGACTAACATGCTGCTTTGTTTCGGAGAAACCTAGCTGAAGATATAAATGTGAAATTGGGTTGATGTTTATTTGTCAAGAACTAAAACTAGAAAGAATTGTCTAGATCGTAACGATATAGGACCCTACATTGGGTAATTGCGCTGGTCTTTTCATACCAAAGAAAGTTCTGTCAAAAAGGAAATTAAAATTGCAAAATCTTTGTACAGTAGGTACTATGGACCTAGTTGTCTTTTCAGGCATGCATTATTTATAGCAAAGTACCTACATGAATATATTTTAACAATATACATATTATAGGTATGGTTGAAGTTCTTTCAACTCGACCAAAGTCTGCTTTACATCTTATTTCCTGGCTTGAGACCTCTCAAGGAGAGGCGTTATTATTACAAGACTGATTTTGATTGATAGATAAGACATTTATTTGCATCAACTGAGATAATACCAATTAACTCGTTCCAAACTTCTTGCACACTTCTTGCCACGTACGACCAAACTGTAGAACCAACTTCCTGCCGCGGTGTTTCCGAACCGATACGACATTGGAACCTTCAAAAAACGAGTCTATCTATTCTTGAAAGGCCGACAATACTATTGTGATATTCCTAATGTTGCAGTAGTCCATGGGCAGCGGTGATCGCTTACCATCAGGTAACCCGCTTGCTTGTATGCCGCACTATATAATAAAAAAACTGTATAGAATAGATGACTTTTATTACAAATATCAGAGTCGGCCCTATACAAAAAGTTGCTCATATTCATGTACTTTTGCCAGTAGAAAGGATTCCAATGATTTTGAACTCAAGCTCGGTATATGCTGTTACTTCGCTGTTACAATGTAATTTGGATCAATCGTCTCTCGTAAATCGAACTCCACGGTAGCTACATCTTTACGACTAAGGTAGGTACTTCTGATTCCTGGGTTTATGGTTATAGACGGATAAAACATTTACAATTGCCAGTGGTAATTCTTGTGAATACATAAATGTAATGTATAAATTTTAACATTAATATTATCAGAATCAGAAATGTATATGTGCAAATGTGTATTGTATATGTATATGTGTGTGTAAATGTATGTGTGCATATCTAGGTAAATGAATGGGAATTGACACCCTTGGAAAATTTCTGTAGATATTGACCGTCTGTTAAAGATAAGATAGTAATGTAGTTGCTTAAGGTGGGCCGGGTTTCTGATTAGGTACCTACCTACCATTCTTCTCTCAGCCGAAAGACGTCCACTGTTGGACAAAGGCCTCCCAAGAATTTCATCCATGGAGGGTTTTGCCGTAATCGCCACGCTTGGCAGGCGGGCTGGCGATCGCAGTGTAATGGCATATTACGCGGAAAGATGCTGCTGCCCATCCTCCGGTGTTTTAAATCCCTTAGTCGCCTCTTACGACACCCACGGGAAGAGATGGGTTGGTGCTATTCTAGGGCCACACCACAGGCCAAACCACCACCACAAACATACAAATCTGAATTAATCAAACCATATTAGAGTAGACAACTTGCATTAGTACTGGTACTCATATTGGTCATCACATTTTTTTTTTAATAAATAATAGGCAATCGAGCATGCGAGTTGCCTGATGGTAAGCAATCATCGCAGTCCATTGACACCAAATTTGACCCGCCGAGTCGACACGCTAAGAAGAAGAGTATATAACTGAAAAATTATGCTGAACTATGCTATTTGGGTGAACATGCAGGCAAGTGTAACTTGAATATATATTTCTAAGTACTTTTCGTAAGTTCCGAAGTAAACAGCAAAAGCAAAAGTTAGCATTAATCAGATAACCGTTCTTGTTTGCACTCATATTTTAGAATCAGCAGAATCCAGTAGAGTGTAATGAACGCACGAAAGTGTTTGCTCGTTCAGTGAGAATTTAATATTGAATCTAATCTCTGCTACGGGTGTCGATTCTGGTAAAGTTGATTCATTATTATGTCACAATAGACATTTTGATGATCATAATGCCTTAACAAAATACACTTATCAAAAGGATAGCGTTATAAACCTATTTTAGCCTTTAGTGTCCCACTGCAGGGCAAAGGCAATGACAAATCTTAGGTAGTATGCAAAATAATATATTATGTCAATAAAGCAATCAATATTATGATCAATATATACTCGTATAACAAACAAGCAAGCAAAGCAAGCAAGGTGCAAAGGTGCAAGCGTCTTCTAGATTAGAGGCCATGGGATCAAAAGCGCCCCAGGGGTAGACCACAAATGAGGTGGAAAGACGACATCAAAAAGAACGGAAAACTGCACTTTCACTGCCCAAAACAGAGAAAGATGGCGAGGATTGAAAGAGGCCTACACAAACTATTTGGTAGAGAAAGACTGAAAAGAAGAAGAAGAAGATACTCGTATAAAATCCTTGCGCAACCTGAACAAGAGGAACTGAAAGGCAACGCAAACTACGCACAGCCTCAACTACTAGTGCGTAAGAAACTGAAATTTGGAAGAGAAGAATTTCCCGAAAATTCTACGGGAACAGGAAAAAAACGAGATATGCGCATATAAAGACACGGGCCAAAACTAGTCACCCAATATATTTTCCACCAAAGGCTTATCGTAAACCGTTCAAAAACGAAACGCGCGATATCCGTTTACCTTTCGATTCTCGATATTCTATAACGCTATAACTCAGAGCCAATCATCCACGAGAGATCGCGCTATTTCCGAGTGCATCCATTCAAGGAAGTAATACGTTCACACTCACCCTATTACCCATATGACATAATGGGCCTCCAACTGATTGGACCAAATTCTATAGCGGCGAAAAAATCTCCGATAAATCGCGATCAATTTATTTTACGCCGATTCGACGAAAACGCTATTGTAGATTGAACAATGCTGATAGATTTTCGCTGATGTGTGTTTTAACTATATTGCCTTTTGATGAGTTGTGTTGATATATTGATTTGATTTGGTTATTTCGTGATCTCTGGAATCCTTTTCTGTTTGAGCAAATGTGTCATAGGTATTTTGAACCATAAAATAACAAAATTAAGTAGATAAATATATTTTTTTGTTATCGAAAAACAATCTGTCTGCCGGAATGCTTTGGAGGCGGTAGTAACATTAGGTTTAAGCAGTAGCGGCTTTAGGGGTGTTTGGGCGACGGCCCAGGGCGCCGGACGTCAAGCGCGCCTGTTGTCC
Organism: Ephestia elutella; assembly: GCA_018467065.1. Taxonomy (NCBI): domain Eukaryota; kingdom Metazoa; phylum Arthropoda; class Insecta; order Lepidoptera; family Pyralidae; genus Ephestia; species Ephestia elutella. The sequence continues at coordinate 14,029,042 of CM031571.1, read as the reverse complement.
GGCGAGGCACCACAGGCGCCCCGGCGCACAGGCGTTCTAGTGAGTGGGCGTTTGCAGTTCCCCTTGTTGTCGGTGAGGGGCGAGAAGAAGGAGAGGCGCCTCAAAGGGTCGTCCCAAAGAGGCGCCTCAAAGTGGTCGTCATAGCGCCGCCGCAGGCGCCTCTTTATTTATTACATGCTAGCTTTTGCCTCGCGGCTCGCTCGGCGTTTCGCTTTTTCCCGGGATGATAAGTACCCCTATGGGAGTTCTCAAAGGTACTTCCAGCTAAGTGTGTAAAGGTGAAAGATGGATGATTGGTTCAGTAGATAAAGCTGTGAAGAGGCAACAAAACAAAACCAACCAATTCACTTTTTGCATTTTATAATATTAGTTAGGATTATTTTGAGTTGGCACAAATTGGTCGTAAGAGAAATCCAAAAAGCGCTAATACGCTTAGGCCATTTGTGCCAACTCCGCCATTTTCAAAAAATAATTAAAAAATCCTCGACTATCGATTTTTATATGTTTATTCAACCTGCTCTCAAAATTTCGCGGGAATCGGGTTGTGAAATGCGACCTCTAGAGGAGAACACAAAATCAAAGACATATTCTAGGCAAAGTTCAATTACTTTATATCCTCTACATTACGCCTGTGAAATTTTCGCACACGCGTATCGAAGCCTCAAATCCTTTGACTCTTTTCAAAAAGGTTAGGCTACAGGGAAAACCCATAAAAAATATCGGGAACACCGTAAAAATCAAAAAAATTCGGAAAAAAAATTGTTTTTTTTTTTCTACGATTTCCGCACTTTTTTCGTTTATAACTTTCTCAAATAATGCTTTTTTCACCTTTTTATAGCTCTCTCGTTAGTCCAGCTAAGCTAATAAAAAACTTGTAAGTTAAAGGTATCATTCTTCATAAATCTTAAATAAAATATATAAAAAAAAAAACTTTAAAAACTCTCAATGTGCTCGATAGTCGTCTGAGGGCACGAAAATAATATATTTTTACCCTTTGCCTTTTTCCGTATGGGTTTTAAAAAATAGTATTTGGGGGCGCCATAGAAATCTCGCCCAGGGCGCTATTAGTGCTAAAAGCTTCTGGCTCTGCTGGTTTAAGCAATTTTCTGATGTCAACGTCAACTAACTAACCTAGCTTATTAAGTAAGTATATGACGATTTAAAGGTGCTTTGCCTATTTAAATGAAACAAATTTCATTTCAATCTAAAATAAAATATCGACTTTCAAAATTGCGATACAGGACTGAAATTCAACGATAAAATCTTGCATCGTCCCCACATTAGAATAAGCCATTCGGCTATAAATACAGGATGCTCGAATAATATGCGACTATAAATCAGGCACCGTTGTCCGACGCTCCCTGCCCACGTTATCCACACTCTGTATAAACAATGTATAAGCATATCACAAGATTAAGCGTATTTTTTGTCCGTTTTATTCAACCGGTTCTGTATTAAATCTGTCATTTTAATACGCAAAGAGTAAAGGGAGATGAAATTATGTTGAATTATCATGCTTGATTTATATAGGTCATAGATTTCGGATAAAAGGTTTTCTTATTTTTTAAGTACCTAATACAGCGTATTTTAGATATATTTAGTTTGAACCATAATCATAGAAAAAAAAATTCATTCTTAACTTATTTTTTTAGCTCTACGGTTTGAATTAATTCAATGACATTGTAAAATAGAATATCTATTACTTCGGAATGCTCTAAACTGAATTATAACTAAAATTTGATTTTTATTAGGTAACATACTAGCTTCTAGACATGGCTTTACCTGCGTGAATTATATTTTACCATCCCTTTAATTCCATGACGAGTGGAATTTGAAAAATTCCCTCCTTAGTGCTCACTTACGCTTCTACGCTACTTATAGTACAAGAAACTCTCTGAAACATTTCAAGTTTATATATTCAGCGGTTTCGGCGTCGAATAGGTATTTGTTTGGTCGAATTGTATTCTCATCCTAACTAATATTATAAATGCGAAAGTGAGTTTGTTTGTTGGTTTGTTTGTTACCTCTTCACAAACAAATACATAACCATCTACTGAACCAATCTTCCCTGAAATTTCGCATACACATAGTTGGAAGTACGGAGAAGGTCATAGGTACCTTTCATCCCGGGAAAAAGCACTGTTCCCGTGAGAAATTCACGCGACCGAAGCCGCGAGCGAAGGCTAGTTCATAATAAATATCGGGTAAATTTATATTTTTTAAAATTTCCTTATGTAGACTAAATAAACGCTATAAAAAAGTTCACGTCGTCGGGTCTCTCATTTCTTGCACTGTACCATTTAACAGGAATCCAGTAGCGGTAGTAGCCGTGTTTACAGTGTCCACTAACATGGCCTGTGTCAACACGCTCCCGGTACTTTGCCGTCTCATTTCGGTGGTTCGGAACGTGTGGTAGATTAGACTCTATTTCTGTAAATAAAACGGTTGGAGGTTCCGCGGATTCCGATTGTACATTTTGAGGTACCTACTGAATCCTATACAATAAATTCAGTTTTCAATAAAAAAATACTGAAGTCCCTACAGAGAGAGAATGAGACAACAACAATCCAGGTAATTAAAAGAATTAAAAAGAAATTATTCATATTAACTGTTTTATTAAGTATTGCCAGCATTTGAGGACAATATAAAAAAATAAGACATTTTTTTTATATATCAAATCATTGTTTTTCTTTCTACTTCACTTGTCCCAGTCGCTTGGAAGAAAAATAAATAAAATTCAAAAATGCGACGACTCGGGACAAGCGGCGGGTCGAGTGAGCATCGGTCCCAGGCGCAGGAATCTTCGACAAGCAACTTCTTTTGTTAGACTATGTTAGATCCATGTGTTTCTTTCTCATTGATAATTACGATCCAATGTGGAATTGTCTAGTAAAAGAATCACGTTTTTTCTTAAATCTCAGGATGCCAAACTCTCCCTACCTCAACACGAATGACCCTTACGAACGCAATTAAACCGAAGCGGAGTGCGGTTGGTCCCTTCGCACCGTCGGGATAATCAGTGTTAAACTATAGCAGAGCACTATTGGTGTAATTTTCTGACTGGACGTTAGACAGACTTGGTAGAATGAAGAAAGTTGGATGAACTTAAGGTTAAGAAAAATATTACGTTGAAGCCTGTGGGGTAATCCCTTCACATAAAGTACTCTCATATAGAAATTAGATATGGTGAAAAAATTCCATGCGAGCAGGACTTTACTTTAGTACAAACTGCATCTGAGATGCACAAAAATCCAAAAAATAAGAAGCCCTTCATATCTCCGGGATCAAATAGCGGAACACTTACACAGACTTTGTAGAATGGAGAAAGTTTGACGATCCTGTACTATTTTGGACTTAATTCCTAAAAAAATATAGCCGGTGCCCCCTATACCGCTATTATAGTGGTGAGAAGAGATCAAAGGCCTTATGCCTATAATAGCAGTATGAGTACCTAGTTACTGCATGTAATTACATGCACTTTGTTCTAAATAACTAGGTTTAGGTAGGCCACCAGTTAGTTCTGTAAACCTTACTGTTCTGTTTGTTTCAATAGTTGACTGATACCTACATAATTCTAAATGACATTAAATCCACCAGTTGTGCGATATTTTTTAGTATTCTGTGCACTAAAGTTTAGCATAAATTCCCTGTTAAACACGAATAGTGTAAACACAATAAAACTTGTTTACAAAGCTCTGCATCCAACATTAGACAACAACTGCTGAATACTGAACATATTTGCCAGAGACGGCTAATACTCGTATTTTCAGAGAGCAAACATACCACGTGCCATATTTCTCAACACAAGAAAGTGCACAAATTTACTTCCATTCCGCGAAATTGTGGAACAATCTTAGCTCGTGTCGGATTTACCGTCGCTTCAAAAAAGCTTTATACGCTTCCCCGAGAGCTTGTCTTGTTACAGAAACTGCAAACAGCAAAAATGTAATGCAATCTCCTGAAGCAACATTTTTCCTCCATTGAGAAAAGTGAATCAAATTTTCTAGTCATTTCGACACGAGAACTCGCGAACTTTGTCTTAGAATATTATATTTCTTCAGTTTTACGACCTATGTTTAATCTTGAGTTAATTTGTTTAACCCTTTGTTAATGAACTGCGAGGAACCTATTTCATAGCTCGAAAAGAACCTTTGATCCTTCGATATTAACTTTTAATAGCTGGCCGTTTTGCTAGAATTAATATACAATTTGCATGTTAATCGGCCATTCGCAGAGAAATCGTAATTTTCGTCAAGATGAAGTTTCTTAAGGTCGTTAATGAAATTTTCGTGAACGTAAATTATTCCTAATTGAAAGGTCTGAGTGAATAATTTGACTTCGGGAGTCGAATAGTTTCGTTCCCGTATTTCGAACAATCTCCCCTATATCTTTTGTTTGACCTTCCTTCCTTTCATCGTGATGAATGTTTTGCCTATATTTTTAGTATGGTAGAGTTTAATGGCCCTATCAAAACAAACAAAAACAAAGGTTAACTTTATTGATACTATACTAACTTACTATTATGGTTTTTGCTAGACTATAGCAACTGAAATCTCTAAAACTGATTTAAAAAATGCAGGACATGGTAAACAAACATTCTGATTCTATACAGCATTTAAAAAGTATGAAACATTATTTTTTAATTTAATTTCATGTGGCGTAGTTTTTCGCGGCTAAAGTCGCCTTTTTCTCATTCGCTACAAAATGATCACCTCGCCTAACTCAGCAACTTAGATTGACTTGTTCAGAAAGTTCTTCAAACTTTGAAATTAATCTAGAGAATGTATAGCGTCATCTTCATGCTATCTTCCATGCTTGAAATAAAGCGGGAAAAATATAGAAAAGCTTGGAAGTCAAACGCAAAATATTTTTATGTGAATAGTTTTCAAAGTTTAGGTTAGTATATTCAAAGTAGGTATTTTAGTGCCAGATTATATTATAAAACTAGCTGGCGCCCGCGGCTTCCTCGCGTTAATCCTTTCTTAGCGGATGCCTACGTCATAACATCTATCTGCATGCCAAATTTTAGCCCGATCCGTCCAGTGGTTTGGGCTGTGCGTTGATAGATCACTATGTCAGTCAGTCAGTCCGTCAGTCAGTCAGTCACCTTTGAGTTATATATACAGGGTGTTTTTTAAATCATTGGAATCCTTTCTACTGGTGAAAGTACTCATGAACATGAGCAACTTTTTGTATGGGACCGACTCAATCCGATGGAAAAAAAAATCTGCTGTTCCATACCTATTTTCCAATACCTACTCACCCGAAATGTATGGAACAGCTGTCAATGATTTAAAAAACACCCTGTATGTATAGATTATATTCTGAAAGGGGGTGAAATAGGTGAAGAACTAAATACATGCGGGCGAAGCCGAAGGCAAAAACTAGTTCAGGTAGGTAACTAGGTCAGGTAGGTACCTAGCTACTTATAAAATTAGTCAAATGAACGCTAATTCAATTCACATTTTTTAATATTGAGTAGAGTAAATGTTTAGATATGAGTCCAAATTGATTTAAGTAAGTTTTCTTCCTACATCGGAAATTTTATATAAGTAGGTACTTACCTATTTATTATTTTACAAAATAGAGACAAAGATATACTGGCCTGTGGTGTGGCCCTGGCCTGTGGTGTGGCCCTGGCCTGTGGTATGGCCCTAGAATAGCACCAACCCATCTCTTCCCGTGAGTGTCGTAAGAGGCGACTAAGGGATTAAAAACACCGGAGGATGGACAGCAGCATCTTTCCGCGTACTATGCCATCACACTGAGATCGCCAACCCGCCTGCCAAGCGTGGCGATTACGGCAAAACCCCCCACGGATAAAATCCTTGGGGGAGGCCTTTGTCCAGCAGTGGACGTCTTTAGGCTGAGAGAGAGAGAGAGAGAGACAAAGAAAATACATTATACTAATATTATAAAGAGGTAGTGTTTGTAAGTTTGTTTGTAGAGGGTAATCTACGGAACTTCTAAACCAATTAAAAAAAAATACCAATGGAAAGCTACATTATACCTGAGTGGCATAGGCTACAATTTTCAATGTATATACTTCCCAAGCAAAGCCGGGACGGGGCGCTAGTATTAATAAAATCAATCTTTAACACAAGCGTACATCTCAAGTTATTTACCTCTGAGCATGCGACATTATTACACCTGTGAGACTGTGTAACTTTATTACTCCCACCAAGGTAGTAAAACATCTATGAATTCGAAGTTAATCCCGTGACCCTTTTTCATGGCATAATAATAAGAAGGGTGCAGCAATTTATAGGGCTTGTCCTAACAAGCTTGTAATAAAATTTAGAACTTGGGCCTTAACGGGGCCAGAATTGGCTTGTTTCATTTTATGTTTTCCTTGGATGAGAACATTTATTGAAGTAGGTAATTGTGTATTTAATAAGTACTTTGTTTTTTGTAATTTTAGTTTAAACAGATTCATTCTGTGATCGTTTTAAGGCATGCCTATCAATTTGATTCCCGTTTTGATTGTTTTTTGCTTATATCTATGACGATAATAACATAAATACTAAAAAATTTACAAGTACATGTAAAGAAAAACCTTTTAAAATATCTCTTAATCTATCATTTTACCTTACCAAAACCTTTTAAAATATCTCTTAATAAACCTTTTAATATATCATTTCGTATAGAACCTAACCAGCAAAACAAGGAATATTCCTCACGTGTAATCGAAGCTGTACAAACCTGATCTATCGACAAACTTTCTTATACAAACTAACTTAAGTCTTCCTCTGGATCTCGCCATGGTAAATAAATCACGAAGATAAAATGTGATGTTAAAGAGGTTATTCTCGCGGTAAACTTGGGAATATTTTAGATAATTGCGCGAACAAATATAACTCATATAAGTAACTAGCTTTTGCTCGCGGCTTCGCCCGCGTGAATTTCCCACAGAAACAGTGCTTTTTCCCGAGATGAAAGGTACCCTATGTCCTTCTCCGTACTTCTAACTATGTGTATGCAAAATTTCAGGAAGATTGGTTCAGTGGATAAAGCGTGAAGTGGTAACAAACAATCAAACAAACTTACTTTCGGATTTATAATATTAAGTTAGGATTTAACATTATGCTAAACGGTGGTGGCTGAGTGGTAGGGCGCTCGCTTGTAGCTGCAAAAGTCCCAGATTCGAATCCTTCCCGTGCTATATAGTTTGTATACCAATCTGACTATGTTATGCACCTATGTTAGTTTTCATCGACCACCACTTGCAAGAAAAAACAAAGGAAGAACATCGTGAGAATGATGTTTATTAGCTAATGTGTGAAATAGAGACGGCAATGGCAAACCACTCCATTTAAATTGCCAAGAGAGTCGTTATATGTGTTTCATTCCATATAATGACGACGACCCTCAGTCATGAGGAAATACGACTAAAGAGAGAGAGAAGTAATTTAACATGCCTTAAACTGTAATTTTCCAGAATTGAAAAATGATTGCGCTTCTTCGAAGGCACGGTAATGTACCTACATCGTTTGGCGGCCACCCAACATTCGATAGGTACCGCACTATTTAGAGAACCTTGCTCGCAAATATTGTCTTAAATGGCGAAAAACAGAATTCCAGCTGAAAAGAAATACCTAGCCAACCAGACGAATTTTGAAAATTTCCCAGCTAAATATAGGCAAGGGGGAAATCTATACTTAATCTAAATATAATCGGATAAGTGTAAATTAAATGATTAGTGAATACTCGTAACACAGGAAATCTAAGATCTAAGTTTTCAATGCTTTTCCTGCTTCCATGCTGGTCTGGGAGCGAAGAAAAAACATAGAATGTGCCAGCTGCTTCTCTTCCCGCGCAGATTGTAAAAGTCAATCGAGGGAAAGGGCTTTAAACTAGGGATTCCACCACTCATAGGCGATAGGCTAGCAACCTGTCACTATACCTGAATCTCCATTCCATCAGAGAGCCCACTATTCAGCTAAGCGTGGCCTTCGAGTCTCACAACTCCTGGCTCTGTCTACCCCGTAAGGGTTAAAGACGTGATTCTATGTATGTATGTATGTAAGTTTTCAATACATAGGTACAGGCGTTGAACTACCCATTAGAATTGTATGGCAAGTTGATACTCATAATGTTGAATACCTTTCTCACAACTATTAATGAAAAGCAAATGAAACCCACAACCATAAAACACATGAATAAATGTTTATAAGGTAATGGCTCAGTAAAAGAGACTAACGCTTTTCTAATATGTTAAAAAGTAGACAGAACATTTATTTTTAAATCTTATTATTTTTACGACTCTAAGAAGAAATAAAGAGGAGACTGCTTCTGTAAATCTGCCGTCTAAATTTTACTGAATTAAGTTAGACTCCTGAATGTTACAGAGTATCTGATTTCCCTAGACGTATGGGATTTCGATACGAGATTACGTTTCTATTCGACTTAAACTGCACGGACACGGTTTGATTGTAAAATTCTGCAATTCTTTCGTCTATTTACATCAGTAGGTAGACTTAAAACTTACTTTTGTTTCATCTTTCAAAATAAGAAACGATTTATGCTTTTTATTCGCACTATTTAAGTTGAAAATAATGACAACAGTAAGAGATCATAACAAACTTTATTTTAATTAAGACATTTTATTACTTTAATATTTTTAAAACACATTACATTAACAATTTAACGGATTCATATAATACTCTAATTTTAGTAGCTACAAGTTACATAGGCAAAAGTTATGAAGTTAAAATCACTTAAGCAAGTAAAAATAATGATGAAAATTAATTTAAAAAGCACACCAAAAAATCCTTATTTCATTGTGCCGGTATTCATTTTTACATCACTCCTCAGTCAGTACTGACTGACTGAGGAGTGTTGGAATTCATAGCAGTGTTTTAACTGAAAACATATTTAAGATAAACTAGTTTTTATGTGATACATATATGTTGCAAAGAAAGATAAGTTCAAGCATATTCTTTGCAGATTTTAGCGACATGGTGTGCGGCGACGGCGGCTCTACGCGGCAGGGTCGCCACGTCGTCGCCGGTCGCCGACCGCACGTGGAACGCCTGGAACCGGGATGTACCGGCCATCATTCTTCCTATTACCCTGTGAAGATACATTGTACAAGAGGTTGTGAAAGATACCGGTACTTTTGAGAAACTTTATGTGACTCTACAAGCGATATTTTTATGTCAATTTTCCATTTTAAAAAGTGGCGCTGGATGACTGCCCTCTATTATTAGCCCCTATATTTATATTGTGTTACTAGCTGTCGCCCGCGGCTTCGCCCGCGTGAGTTTCGCTTAGATGAAAAATCTCTCTTGGAGCTTTTCATCAGATGTTCCAGATCTTCAAATTTTATACGTCAGCAGAAAATGCTCATCAGGTTGAACGATTTTTGCTAAGGCGCCATTTCCATATATGTTATAGTGTAGCTGGTCTCTTGGAGCTTTTCATCAGATGTTCCATATCTTCAATTTTTATACGTCGGCAGAAAATGCTCATCAGGTTGAACGATTTTTGTTAAGGCACCATTTCCATATTACTTATAGTTTAGCTGTTCCGTTATGGTTCTTCATCAGGTGTTCCAGTTTTCAAAATGAATTATAGCCTATATGTTGCCCAGGCTTAATAGCTATACAACAAAAAAAGTTTCATTCAAATCTGTCTAGTAGTTTTTGCGTGAAACGCGTAAATACTTACAGACAGACAGACAAGAAATTCCAAAAATTTTTTTTTGCTTTCTATTGTTCTTTTTAGGTCTCCCTCTATCCATTTCAGTCAAAAATATTAAATGTACAGACAAAATATTTTTACTGTTTTATTATATGTATAGACTAGCTGCTGCCCGCGGCTTCGCCCGCGTGAGTTTCCTTAGATGAAAAATCTTTTTGTGTTCCAAACTGTAGTAACCTAAACTCCAGTACTCAAAATTTCAGCTATTTGGTTATCCCGTGTCCCGCGGGAATTTTACTGTTTTATTATATGTATAGATTAGAAGTGTTTTCTATTAGATTACATGTTATTAGTTTAGTTTACTCTAAGTACATTATTTGTAACAATTTTAAGCGAGGCAAATAGGTAATTGACAAAAGCCTACGTAGGTAAGCCAAAATGAGTTTTATTCACAAGTGCGTAAGAACAAATTCATCAATATTTTATTGGCAGAGAGATAAAATGAGAAAATAAACAAGTTTCACTCAATTTTTAGTAACTTCACAATAAATTGTTAGAAACCTGTGGGAGCAACCTGTTGCGTTAAAAACCGAAGGAGTTGAAACTATCTTCCATTGCTTTATCAAAGTTTGAGTCTGGAAACTTTAAGTGGGCACTTAAAAGTTGCACCTTCATTTCCAATTAACTTATAAATTGAGATGTTCATAAGAAAATCGTCACAAACTTTCTTTACTTGGCTTACTTGACAAACTCATTGACAATTGTTATCAACTGCTATTGAACTACAGAGATCTCAGATTTCTGTATTCTGAACATAATTTTTTCCTTGGAAGATAGCACTTTTTATGAATTTTTCTCACAGAATTCTTTCTCAGGGGGGTTTGGTTTCCCTGCATCTGACTTTACATAAATCAACTACAGATATCAAACGTAGTTAAATAATACTCATTCGACCTGTATTCGCCTGAAAGGTGGAATGTTCCTGCATTTAATTCGCCCAGTTTTTTTAACCGTTTCAAATTAACAAACGGAATAACACAGGTCTTAAAAGCCTTTGAATATTTAGCAAAGATCTAGAAATAAAGAGATAAATTTAACAAGCTAATTATTTAAAAATAAAAACACGACTGACAACTTACATAGCCTATGTCACTCGGAGGAATGTAAGGAATCTAACAATACCTCTCACATCAAAATCTGTTAAGCCGTTCAGGAGTTATGGTGGAATAAAGAAACTTACATACATACATACATACATACATACATACATACATACTTACTTACATACATGAACCCTGAAAACATAACACTCCTTTTTTGGTCAGTCGTGTAAAAATAAACTTACCTGACGGTGCATGGAGGCTTAAGCTCGGGCAGTAGAAAATCTACTTCGTAATAAACAATTTGCATAGCGGGCCCGCTCTCGTCCCTCACCACCAGATTCTTGGCACAGGCCTCTCCGGGCCGTATGCTCACACACTTAGCTGGAAAAGATTATTTGATTCGCAGTAGTATAGGCAATGAAACGAATGCTACGAATGATTCGCTGAAAATAGATGACGGTTAAATAATTGATGATTTATTTTGCTTAATGATCTCCAAAATTATATTTAAACATGGGTTTGGACAGTGTTTGAATTATTATGCTTACAATTATTTGACAATTTCAGAAAATTAGGTATGTTTAACAATTCGGAAACTTTCCCGAACACAACATCTTCAGACTCTACAAATTTATTTTCAAAAATATATGTTAATATGTTTGTATTCCCAGAATTGATTTAAAAAACTATAATTGTATCATTTTTCACAATAAACTGTAGACACACTCGGAAAATGGGGATGGGAAATTAATGACACCTCAGGGCTGGTTCGAACGATGTAACTTGTTGTTTAGTATCAAAAACTTTGCCCTTGAATCGTAAATACCTTATATTTCTTATTATTATGCATTTTGTATGAAAATTTCCAATCAGTTGGTTAACTAGGTATTGTATTTATCTTGAGGAACATTTTTAGGTAACCTCTTAGTTACCTAAACAAGTCTCATTTTCTTCTATACATTATGGAATGGCTAATAAGAATCATTGTAGAGTTAATACAAATATGTACATTAAAAATTATTATATTCTGAAGCAACAGCTTAGTATAACGGTTGTATAAAAAGTATAGCTTGTTATATAACTACGTATAATTGGGCACAACGTTACTTGAATATGAAATCAAAACGTTGGCAACATTCGGTTCACTTATTTTTGCCTCTCACAAAGGTAATAAGATCTTTGTAAATAGTCTACAAGTGCTCTCGTGTACGAAGCGAAAATAAACCTTACTTTTGTTATCAGATACCATGAAATAAATCAATAAACTTATTTTTTAAAACAGATGAAAGACTTTTGTAGTGTTTCCGACTCAACGAATGCAAAAATATATTAATTGTAAGATATAACTGTAAAAAAAGATAATTAAACAAGCTAATTATTAAAATAAAAAAAACACGACTAATAACTCACATAGCCTATGTCACTCGGAAGAATGCAAGGAATCTAAAAATCAGGACTTATGGTGGAATAAAAAACTTACATACATACATACATGAACCCTGAAAACATAACACTTCCTTTTTAGTCAGTCATGTAAAAATATTAGGTAAACCATATTTATCCTGAACGAGCCGGCATGAATTGACAAAATATACCATACTCTACATTCTTTTTTATATACTGAATAGTTGAATATTATCTTCAAAAACAAAAATTATTTGGAAAATGAGTCAATTAACAAAGAAATCATTCTTCACCTAATTTTTAAAGAAGGCTCAAAATAATAAATCATTGTACACTCACCAACGACCTCGTAGAGCACATAAACGCCAATGTCCTGTAGTGCCTTATGCCATTTGAGGACATTCTCCACTGGCCCGGAAAACACCCTCGCGCCGGTCCTATGAAGTGCCTGAGTGAACACCAATGCATTGACTTAATTCGTCATTCATTAATTAAATCCTTCTTTTGTTTTATTTATTAGAAAACTTTGGTTTTTTTTACAATTCAACGCCAAAGTTCTACCTCCAAACTGATATTTTAAAATAGGCTTAGGAGTTTTAACTAAAACATACTTATATAAAGGATTTTATTAAGAAGTCTATTATTAAAAATGTCATTAGGTATTGGCACTTTACTGACGAAATTATATACGAATAATTACGTACTAAGAAAAATACAAATGAAAAAATGTTAATAAAATTTACTTTGCAACTTCTAAGTTGCAAAGTAATGTAATCCAGCGATCTTGTTTAAAAAAACAATACCAAATAAAGCCGTCATAGTGTCCGACGAGTTCTTGGTTCTTGCCGTTCAATATCCATCGTTTTGTCTTTGAAAGCAGTTTTTTTTTCTAGGCTTGAGACCTAGATCCATCCTTACTTAGCCCTGAATAAAAAAAATCGAAAGTGTTTGTTGTTGTATAGCGGTATTCTGGGAAAAAATTTCATGTGCCTATTATGCTTCCACAGTTACAGCCCTGTAACAGACAGACGAATGGATGCCCAGACAGACAACAGAGGCATATTTAAATATATATATAGATTAGATATAGGTAAATAAATTTCGCTCCTTTGCCGTCGTCGAAACAAGTATCTACCTAAAGGTACCTTCAAAATAACTGCTTCCTATTATAGTACAAATCAACGAATATTGCACTGCAAAGACGCATTGGACTTTATTTTATGTCGACTAAATCACTTGCCATTATTGTGCTATTACTTTTAAAGACGACTGGAAAAGTGCCTCAGTTACTTTTATTACAGTGATTCTTTGGAGTTTCATTACAGTTTTACGGCGAGAGTTAAACACCTTTCGGGGATTATAAACAATGTTGTACAATTCCTTTGTAATTAAAATAAAATTGTAGTCAATCCTAGACTTTATTTGGCACTAACATCTTCTTATGAGTAGGTACGTATCGTAAATGTACCTATAACAATATTTACGAGTGCTTAGGTACTTTTATAAAGAAACGTGTTCGTATTATTTTAAAAAAATGCAAAAATTTTGATACCCAGATAGTTTGATATCGAAAAATATAGATAAAACCATTGAAATGTTCTCTTTCCACTCAGTTCCTAAAGTTTTTTATAGGTAGACAGATACACAAACTTTTAATTTTTTTTTCTAGTACCTACCTAGTATTTAAAACTCATCTGCCCGATTGTAATTTCTCTGATTTCCATACAAAAATTCGGTCAGCGTCGAAATGACTACTGTATTGTTCTATATATTTATGACATAGGATTCTGAGTTGTTCCTGACTAATTGTTGTGATCAAAAATAATTGTACCTAAACTGTACTAAATAGTAACCATAGTGCAATCATTAGTACCTAAAAAGTATTATTAAATGTCATGTCATTTAATTTGTTATGTTTTTCTTAATTAATGTAATGTACGAACATGTATTAGTATTAAGTATAATTAGTCGGTTTCTGTGGAAGACCAGCGTTGTAGATCGTACCACGGTCCACGACACATGCTCAGTAGAGACCGCTTTGGTTTTTTATAACCAAATAAATGATTTTTCTTTCTTTTAATGTAAAATATCCCTATTTTCGTCGTCTCAAACAGTCATCAAACTGACGTCAGAAGGCGACTGTAATGAGTAAATTAGTATTAGCACCTACGTACTTGCATGAAACGGCTAAATTCAATTTGATAACCCGTTAACCAATTTCAGAGTGCTTGTCTGAATAATAAACCTTTATTGGAAACAATCTTTGGAAAATTGATTAACATTTCTTTACCTAACAAAAATAAAATTACCCATTCACTATTGCTTACGCGCTTGACTTGTAAAGATAAATCATTATAAGTAGGCACTAATAATAAAATTTAATTCAGTGAGATACTCAATAACACGTTATATCAGAACAAGACGACTGAACGTAAGCAATGTTACCCTAGTGCTATAAGACATTGATATAAGAAAAGAAAATCTACATATAGAAATCAAAGATAAAACACCACAAGAGGAGTCATCTCAACGTAATAAGTTACCTGCAATGACTTCCAATTTTCTCCTCGTTATTTCTATTCTGATGTTAGCTGCTGTTTACATAGAAGCAAAATTCTTTGAAAGACCAGTGATTGGCCATGACTACGCTGAAGACGATTTGCTCGTCATCAGAAAACATAAAAGACAAAAAGTGATGGCCTATAAGGGATTGCCACGTGAAATGTTTACCACTTACAAAGAATCTAACGGTCAGTACACAGCTGATTGCATTTCTCACAGATTGCCCGTATCCGCATGTCCTACCTTTTTTACTATTTCTGTAGATAGTGTAGAGAATGAGGACTATGATTATTAAGGTAATGCTACTTCAATTACACAAAACCTGGATTTATTAAGCTACAAAATATAGGTAGGTACGATTATTGTGTGGAACTTGCTGAAATTGTTTAATTAAAGTTTTGATATCCACAGTAATCTTTTAAGGACTATTAAATAATTATTTTTGAAAAATGTTGTTTTAATCTCCGAACGAAAATCTCAGTAGTTTATGAAGACTATAAACAAACAATAATGATCTTACTAAGATGATAATTATTCTACAGATAACCTTTATTTATTATTTTTTTACGGAAACAATTGAATAATACAAAGTAATGTAAAAATTATTAAAAAGTAAGAAAGTAAAAAATTACAAGTTATTATGTAAATCTTCAAACTTCTACTTACACGATAAAGTTATTAAGGAGCAAGCAATGTATCGATGTAGCGCCAGTTTCCGTGAATCCAATGAAATTTAAACTAAGTTGATAAGTTAGGAAGTTAGCTAACTTACCTTAAGTTTATCCGCACGACTCATAATCTGATTCTGAAATTCGGATCTGTTCACATCCGACGCCTCTGTCTTCTTCATCGAGGCTGAAGGTAAAATTGTTTTAAAATTTAATTTTTTTTATCAATTTACATACAATTTTTAGGCATCTACATAAAAATAAATACTTATTATCTAACTTAGATACTAAGAACATTCCGATTTCAATAAATGATTTAAATAATATGATGACGATAAATGATATAAAGAGGAAAAGTTTGTAAGTAGAGTTTGTTTGTAGGGGCGTAATCTTTGGAACTACTAAACCGATTTTAAAAATTCTTTCACCGATAGAAAGCTACATTATACCCGAGTGACATGGGTCACAATTTATGGATTTACCTCCCGAGCGAAGCCGAAGCGGGACGCTAGTGATAAATAATTTCTAAAAGCAACTTTTTGTATGGGGCCGACTCTAAAATCTAAATAAAATCAGCTGCTCCATACTATTTTATACATTACCCACTCGCCCAAAATGTATGGAAGATCTGATTTGTTATTAACATTTCAGAGTCTGTCCTACACAAAAAGTTGTACATCATGTCATGAGTCACGTCATGAGGACTTTCTAGTTGAAAGTAAGTTGCCAATAATTTAGAATTCACCTGTATAAGATGAGACGCACTCTACTACTAGGTACCAGTAACTTTCTTGTAACTTACTGTGTCATACTTCCTAGCACGACCATGGTTGAATTTATTAAAAATTCAAATGGTAAAAAAACCCTTTTAATTTATACTATTTTATACCATTAATTTAAAATTTATTCTCTCTGTACCTTTGGAGATATACTGGTCGTGCTGGAGTGATTCCTATCCGGCACGACCACGTTTTAATTGCACCAAATGAAGAAGTTCAAGTTGGTAATAATAACCTTTTTATTTATACTATTTTATACCACTAATTTATTATTTAATATCTTTCAATTAACGAAGATATTCTGTTTGTGTTAGAAAAATTAATTGAAAGTAGTTTTGAACCTTAGCTCTATACGCGTAAAGCTCAATGTGCCAGGTGGGGATACAGCACAAAAATTGCCTGCCAGTGTGGAGCCTCCCTCCAAACAACCGTTGATGCGCTATCAGTGGCGTCATACCTACTGGTCCTCACAAATTTGATCCGCCGAGTCTAGCTCAATTTAGATTACAGAAAAATCCCATGGACAGATGTCAAATTTTAAAAGTCAAAACAAAAAGAATCGAGCACAAATCATGGCAAACTTTACTTCTAAAGAAACTTTCGTCCAATTATGATCAGTAGTTTAGTAGTGGTTCACTATCTATTCGCATAAAATCTTTGGGCATAACTGATATCTTGGCATATTTTTTTTTTCACATAATATTAAAATACTTTGGCCAAAATGTACTGCATGTACTAGTTAGAGGGTAGAAGAAAAATAATCTCCTTGGCAGATAAAAATCCAACCACCCGGCGGCGGGCAACGACGACGGGTCGCCGCGCGGCCACCGGTCGCCGCGCCTTTCCAAACCTCTTCAAAAGATACTACGTACTTATTTTTGTATAAAGAAAATTAGTGATTTGTGATCTATGATAGATTTCCTACATTATAAAAGCCAAGTAAAAAATAGTAGTATGAAATAGTATATAAAAAATCCTTTTTATTTATTCTAATTTTTATAATTTACTTAGTATCTAATATTTCTCAAATATAAAAAAATAAAAAATCGTAAGTAGGTAAGTAGGTTGGTATTGAAAGTAGGTAGGTAGTAGTAGTACCACCACGTTGTAATTACACCAATTAAAGAAATTCAAGACGATAAAAAAAAACTTTTTATTTATATTTATACTATTATATATATTAAATATTTCTTAAACAGAGATATACTAACAATTGTATAAAGATCAACTTCAATCTAAATTGAGCATTATGCGTATGGAGCTAAGGTTCAAAATAATTTTCAATCAATCTTTATAACACTTTCTAGTTAGAATATCTCCGTTAATTAAGAAATATTAAATACTAAGTTAATGGTATCTCTCTCTCTCTCTCTCTCAGCCTAAAGACGTCCACTGCTGGACAAAGGCCTCCCCCAAGGATTTTATAAGTTTAGATAAACCCTAACTAATATTATAAATGCGAAAGTGAGTTTGTTTATTTATATGTTTGTTTGTTACCTATTCACGCTTTATCTACTGAAACGATCTTTCTGAAACTTGGCATACACATAGTTTCATTTTTTAGTTTAGATTTTTTTAGTTAATGGTATAAAATAGTATAAATTAAAAGGTTTTTATTACCGCCTTGAATTTCTTTAATTGGTGTAATTACAACGTGGTCGTGCTGGGTAGGAATCACTCCAGCACGACCAGCATATCTCCAAAGGTACAGAGAGAATAATTTTTTTATTAATGGTATAAAATAGTATAAATTAAGAGAACTTTTTTACCATCTGAATTTCTTATAAATTCGACCATGGTCGTGCTAGGAAGTATGACACAACTTACTACTAAAACAGATTAAGAACAAAATGCATACAAATGTCTATGAGGCTTGAACTCTTAACCCATTCGAGGCGAGCTCAAATGCAAACTCAACCAAGTATCACAAAGTTTGCTTGAACTTAGTTCTCTCGAAAATACAGAGTAATGAGCTTGTTAGAGCGAGTTAAGGCTTTAGCGTGGCACAGGTTGACTGAAATACCTAGACTTCAGGTATATTTAGCAACTCTTGAGTAAGGCTAAGCTTGAAAAGGATTTGCAATTTCGTGAACACGAATTTACTTAAAGTTAACTTAAGAAAGCGCGTTAGTCGGTAAGTCATATTATCCTAACTAATATCACCTAATATTATGAATGCGAAAGTGAGTTTGTTTGATTGTTTGTTTGTTACCTCTTCACGCTTCATCTACTGAACCAATCTTCCTGAAATTTTGCATACACATAGTTAGAAGTACGGAGAAGGACATAGGGTACCTTTCATCCCGGAAAAAAGCACTGTTCCCGTGGGAAATTCACGCGGGCGAAGCCGCGGGCAAAAGCTATAAATAATGAATCTATCAGAACTTACTTGATTGCCAATTATTTTGGGTGTTATTATTTTCTTTTTGATAAGGTTTCGGTGTATCCAAGATCATTGTTGGTTCTTGTGGACGCTCTGAAATTATAGGCCAAAAAATATTTTTATTTCGAACTTTTTGTACGGGTCGCACTAGTAAATGTATAAAACACACTTATTATAAAATTAGTAATATTAGTAAAATTAAAACTTACTCGAGTTTATTGTTGACCAATTATTTTGTATAGGCTTTGGTGCCTTAAGAAAACGCGTGAGTCGATAAGTCATATTATATTAATGAATCCATCAGAACTTACTGGTGTTTACTGATTGCCAATTATTTTGGGTGTTATTATTTTCTTTTTGATAAGGTTTCGGTGTATCCATGATCATTGTTGGTTCTTGTGCACGCTCTGAAATTATAGGCTAATGAATAGGTATATTTTTATCCCGAAATTTCCACATGCGAAGGTGCGGGCGCAACTAGTAAATGAATAAAACATACTTATTATGAAAAATATCTTACTTGAGTTCATTGTTTGCCAATTATTTTGTGTAGAATTTAGTACTACCTCCAAGTTAAAGGTAAGTAATAAAAAATAGCTGGAGTTGTTAAAACATATTATATTAATGAATCCATCATAACTTACTGGTGTTTACTGATTGCCAATTATTTTGGGTGTTATTATTTTCTTTTAGATAAGGTTTCGGTGTATCCAAGATCATTGTTGGTTCCTGTGCACGCTCTGAAATTATAGGCTAATGAATAGGTATATTTTTATCCCGAAATTTCGGGATAAAAAGTGCGAAGGTGCGGGGCGCTACTAGAAAATGTATACAACACGCTTATTATAAAACTTCGCCCGCGGCTTCGCCCGCGTAAATTTCCCACGGAAACAGTGCTTTTTCCCGGGATGAAAGGTACCCTATGTCCTTCTCTGTACTGGTACTTCTAACTATGTGTATGCCAAGTTTCAGAAAGATCGTTTCAGTAGATAAAGCGTGAATAGGTAACAAACAAACATATAAATAAACAAACTCACTTTCGCATTTATAATATTAGTTAGGGTTAGTAAAATAGAAACTTACTCGAATTCAATGTTTGCCAATTGTTTTGTGTGGGCTTTGGTGGCTCCAAGATTATTGTCGGTTCTTGTGCACGTTCTAAAATAATAGTACCTACATTGTGATATAAGTGCGGTAAGTTGAAAATTACAGCTGAGGCGATATTGCTAGCCCGAGCCGTAGGCGAGGGCTACAAGAAAGGCAGAGGCTGTAATTTTCAAAGCGCACGTATGTCATACGACGTTTTATAACATATTTGCGAGGAAATATTTAAATAAAACTCGGAAAACGACAATACCAAAGAAAAAGAGCGCGGTATAATTCTACTTGATCACAAATTAGCGATGCGCGCGCATCAGCGCGCTTTTTTTAAGGCAAATGCACAAAAAACAGCCAGTATCACTAATAAAGTAAATTAATATTTTTGTGTTTAGTTATAGATAAATGGTTGTAATTTATTGTCAAAATTAATTTAAAGAATTAAATTTGTATTTATTTTATCTCCTAAAGTTAATTTTATTCATAAAATGTTGACCACTTTTCTTACATAAAAACTCTTTGCTTAGATTTTAAAAAGTATCGTTCGTTTTTAGACGGAGCGTGCGTTTTACTTTACAATAACGCACAAGTGCGTAATGAGATACAATACAATATTGAAATTGGTGAAATAAATGACACTTTACGAGCAAATATGTTATAAATAAATTTTTTGTACACGGCTTTGTTATACCCGATCACAAGATCACTCCGATGTCCGTTTGCAAAGGTGGAATAAGACAAGTAATACCTATAGGGTGACAAAGTATATTTTCTTTCTTGGAAGATCCTAAAGGTCGGAAATAGACTAGGCCCTTCAAGATAGAGTTACAACCCCTCATTATTTCAGAATATCTCTTTGAATCTCTGGCCATGTGGGACGAGACGGTTCAATATATTAATACAGATAAACTTACCAAGTACGTGGCATTTCTGAGGCATGGAGCCAAGAGGTCAGATCATTCCAATGATATTTAAATTACCACAAATTAAACTAAATCCTGTAGGTATTTCAGTCAAGTAGATATCATTTTAAAAATGAAAATGAGCGTAGGTAAACACCATTTATTCTTACTAGTCCTTTCATGTAAACAATCTTCACAGTACTTTTTGTTGAATTTTGTTGAAAATAAATCAAATATTAGTTCAAACCTAAACATTCTAAAGTAAAACATTTATTAACCACGAAAGTAATTTCCTAAAAAGTCTATTTTAATTTATATTGTTGTAAAATCATAAAAAGCCATGGTAAGATTGTTTACATAATAGGACTATTATGAATAAACGGACTTTAGGTACCTGTAGACATAAACGATTTAGCCAAGTTCCTTTCCGGCGGCATTCGATTTTGATAATCGCCAGCGCCGTTAGCGGGCATAATGCTTCTCTCCCTTTGTATCGGCTGACCTTTAAAGATGTGTAAGTTTCGAGAAGTTAATACTTCACTACCTATGTATTTAGAAAGGTGGTATATTTATAGATTTACTTTCTACTAGCTCAAGAAAGTACTTTACTTACCAGTAGCTATGTAATTAGCGTTGGGATCTGAATATGCAGCGAGGTATCTAGGATCAATTCCGGACGCCATCTGCCTTTGACCCGGAGGCAGCTATGGAATAGATAGATAGATAGATAACTCTTTATTGCACCATAAATATACACAGGAATACAATATTATCTTAATGGCTAATGTACAAAGGCGGCCTTATCGCCAAATATAAAGTATATTTATAAAAAAAAAAACAACAATTCAAATTATAGCATTAGGTAGCTAGATGTTTTAATTAATAAAAAATAAAAACATTTTTTTATATTTAACCTAGAGAATGGTGTTTTCTGCTTCGAAAGCTACCTAATGGTTATCTATGGAAACTACCATTCTCGAATGCCACCGCTTTATTTTACCTAGGTTTTCAAATTAGGTAGGTATACCCCTAAGTACCTACTTATCGACTTATTCAAAATAAATAACTTACACAATTAACCATATAGCCAGGAGAATTTATTTGTACATTGCCAAACTCTTGTTTATTGTTAGCTGGAGTGTAAGACATATACATTGGCACGGTGTGTGTAAAATTTTGATTCTGACGAAGGGGCCTCTCTAAAAACATCTCATCATGACTGAAAGAGGGGAAAACATTAGATACTGGAACGAAATTTAATGTTCTAGAAATTTAAGCAAAATTGATTTTTGTATAACAGCAGTTTCAGTAAAAACAGCAATTTCTAAAAATATAATTATTTATTTTAGTGGATGCATTGATGGATAAAATAAATAGCTACAGACCTTTCATTATTTCCTCCTGTGATTGTAATCATTTGGTTTGCATTTTGCATGTTTGGTGGATAATCTAAGAAAATAACAAAATTGAAAACGAAATATCATTTTTATTAAGTAAAAATATTAGTTAGTCAAAGTAATTATTTTGACTAACTAATATTTTTACAATACTTCTAATTAGAAGTATTGTTTTTATAATACATACCAGACATTCTAGGTTCTCTAATAATGTATCTCTCCATGGCAAAAAATCTTATTTAAATATTTAAAAATAAAAATATTTCGCCTCACATGTACACCGCGGCTATTTTTCAATTTCAAATTTTCACGGGTGAGGTGAGGCCGTGAGGGGAGGAAAACTAGGCGGGAAAGTTCTTACTTTTAAGTCAAAGTTAGGATTCTTTACGGCACATAATACTAGCTATTTAGCATACCTAAATTATATTTTTAAAAAAACCTTTTAAAATAATACCTAACTAAGATTTCTTTGCTTTACAATAATTTGAGTAAGAACTTGACACTGACAGTGACAGTCAAGGCAGGCAGATTTCATGACGTAACGTGACTTCATGACGTGAATTGACATTGACATTTTGACTTACGCGAATACAATTTTTGTTTGTACCTACTACATTTAAATATACCTATTTTGTTTTAATTTCAGATTTTTTTATAGAATTTCAGCTAAACAAATTATTAGATTTGATATTAATTACATAAGAGTAGTCTTTAATTGAATTAAGATGGAACTCCAGGACACCTACTACAATAAATCTGAATATGTAGAAACGGTACCTACCATGTTTTTATTTACACATTTGCAATTATTTTTCGCATTTTAGTTCATCACTTTCATGATTTTATCGTTTTTTTACAGGCTTCAGGAAACAAAGTTAGCAGGCAAACGGTGTTATGTGGTTCTCAAAACATTATACTACATGGAAAAGTAATTGTTCAGAGCGATGCAATAATAAGAGGCGATTTGGCGAATGTGAAGACTGGCAGATTTTGTATTATTAGTAAAGGATCAGTAATCAGGCCGCCATTCAAGAAATTCAGTAAAGGGTAATTTATTTTTATGTCAAAGGTAAAACTGTGCAAGTACTTAGTTGAATAAAAACATGTCACCTACCAAAATAAACTCATGTTAACTTGGTATTGAATAAGTTAAATGCTGCTATGAGTTACATTAAAACATGTTGTGATAAGTTATTTACATTTCTTAAACTGGTAGGAAGAAACATTCACATTGTAGGTTGTTTTTTAAAGGGTCTCAATCTTTGTTTCAGGGTTGCTTTCTTCCCTTTACAAATGGGAGATCATGTGTTTGTTGGAGAGAATACAGTTGTAAATGCAGCTGTAGTTGGATCCTATGTTTATATTGGAAAGAATGTAGTTATTGTAAGTTGGACTTTTATTATTCAAGTGACCGTTACCGGGGCTGTTGGAAAAAAAAATTCCAACTGCCCCGGCGGGCCCGGATTTTGCGTAGACGGGGCTGTTGGAAAAAAAATTACCAACGGCCCCGGTGTGTTTTTTTAATGGGACGGATATCATAAAAAATTATAGCATATGCTCTGGTGGTGTTTATGGGGGGAAAATTGTGTATTATTTTGTAGACTTTAAATATGAAATAAAATTAAAAAAAGGGTTTGTATGTAATAATCAGTTTATATTGTTGATAAAAAATAAATATTCAACAATCATATATAAAAGAAAATAAAATACATTTTTGTTTTATATTATGACACAGAATACATAATTACTCAAATTCTATTCTAATTTCAGGGTAGGAGATGTGTGCTGAAAGACTGCTGTATGATTGATGATAACTCTGTGTTACCCGCGGAGACTGTTGTCCCATCATTTGCGAGATACTCCGGTAGCCCAGCACGGCTCGTCACACAACTCCCTGAAGCTATGCCTGATCTTATGACAGAGTTTACTAAAAGCTACTATCAGCATTTCTTACCCACTACTGTTAATTAAAGTATTATTTATTGTATCATTCCCATCATGTTATTATTACTTTATTAAACTAAGAATAAGAATGAATTGATTGCACTTCAAGTGAATTTTATTTTTGATGTGTCACTGCTTGTAAATATTAACAATAAACTAATTTACTACTTAGGAGATTTTTCTTATGAATACCTATTCGAAATAAAAAAAATGGAATGGTAAGTAATTTAGTTCAATCCACAGATTTAGATTAGGCGTATCTCAACCTTCTCTTTGGAGTATACGCCATACTTCTCTGTTCTCGCCTTTACGTTTAAGGTCTTGATACGACACGACGCCTGCTCAACCAAATAAGTAATTTATAAAACGTAGGTACTTATATTAAAAATGATTGAGTAACAAAAATCCTCACATTCAAACTTTCGCAGTTGAACGTGAGGATTTACGGGAATAGCACATAGGGTACTTTTTATCCCGAAATTCCCACGGGAGCGAAGCCCCGGGAAGCAGCTAGTAATATTATATAAATATATGTCCATAGTTATACAGGCAGGGTTGTACAAAAAAAAAATCTGTGGGTAGAGGTGTTATGAATATATCGTAACCGTTATCGAGAACATGATATTAAAGATGATATCATAATACGAATATATTAGGTTCTTAGCTATCTGAGTAATCGGTTATCCGGTAACAGTTATATATCAGGCACCTCAAACGGTTACCTCTAGCCGTTCCTAGTTATAAGAGTTACTATGATACAGAACGATACCGATATCACTGAATATTTGATATTGGAAACGCACTTTGCGGCATCGTCGTCGTCTCCGTAATATGAAGTGGAATCTGTTCCTATTTTTGTGGATTGTGATCTGGTACTCTTTTTTGAATTGAAATATACTACTTTCGTGAAATGCGATCTAATCATCTATTGTAGCCCACGATTCAGTCCAGTCCATTCGGCCCATTCAGTCCAGCCCAATCAGTCCATTCGGTTGCAATTTATATACCTAGGTAGGTACCTACCTACCTAATCATCTTTTTGTGGCTCACGATTCAGTCCAGTCCATTCAGCCCATTCAGTCCAGCTCAGTCAGTATGGGTGGTACCTACGTACATATCACTTGCATAAAATATATTAGTCGGTTGTCCGGCCTAACAAGAACGCGGCGAACTCGTATCGTATTCGGAAGTTCTCAACCAAGCCTCTTAAAGCGATCCGTGCCAGCAATGCGCTACATATACGCTGACGGTTCTTGACGGTTCCTTGGTAACCGTTAACGGAACGTAATACCGACTAAGCGTTATATTCGATAACATGAATACTGATATTAGACACTAATATAACACCTCTATCTGTGGGTTGTAGTTGTACCCTTAGACTATAGAGTAATAAGGACTCGGCATAACAAGCTTTAGCAAACAGTAGAAATGCGGCCGGTCGCCATGTTTTGTTCCTGTCAAAACAAGTACGTAAGTTGTCATTTCGATTTGTTTGTTTGCGAGTTTTGAAGAAAATTTTGTGTTGTTAGGCGAATTTTTGTGCTTGTTTATAGTGTTCGAAACTGCATATGTAATACTAAATTCATTATGGTTAGGTGCACTGTGTTAGAGTGCCGCATGAAAACCAGCGAAAAACATCCTAATATAACATTGCACAGGTTAGTACAAGAAATATAAAATATATGGATAGATTTATAATATTTTAAAAGATTTAGCTATTTGTGAGAAAGTTTACAAAGATTAACTAGCTTTTTTATAATCATTTACTGTTAAAAGTGTTTTTTTTAAGAAAATCATTCGTCACCTTATGGTAAATAGTGATGTGGTTCGTCATCCTCAAATATCACAACATATCGATAGATGAATGAATTGTGATTTATTTTTATTCTATTGAGATTTATTATGTAATAATATTTATTATAAGGTATACCTATAGTCGGTTTCTTTCTTATAATATTAGATTTCCAACATGTAAAGAAATAAAAGAACAGTGGCTGGATACAATTGGAATCGAAAATTTGAATGTTACAACTAGAGATGGGCGGTCAGTAAATACTAAATAGTATTTACTGGGTAAGAATGATAAATATGAGTATTTATCCGTTTTTACTCATTCTTACTGAGTATTTTTCCAAAAGCATGAGAAAAAACTTTTGTATGCAATGGAGCCCTAATTTAATACTTTATTTAAGTTAACCTTTCATTTTTAGCACTGAAAATGGGATCATCAGAACAATTAATGTTCTTTTCAGGTAAAAATAAAAAGTTAACTTGAATGTAAAAATTCTTAGTAGGTACTGTCAGTTGTCCTTGGGGGAGGCCTTTGTCCAGCAGTGGACGTCTTTCGGCTGAGAGAGAGGTACTGTCTGTTATTAGTAAAACTGTCAAAGACCAATAGTTATTGATTAAATTCTTTATATCTATTGCCTTTGGATGCATGTTGATAGGACTTATAGTTTACAAAATATGCCCATGCTACAAGAATGTTTTTTTTAATGCGAACTTTTACTATTACTGCACGGTCATGGTGGAATTTCTTATTTAATATGACGGACAGCATTCGACTTCTGATATAGTGGTCCCAGACTGCGTGTCGACGCATGTTACCATCGCCAACAAAGTTTAAAAAGAAAAATACAAAATCATTTATTCAGTAAAAACAAATTTTACATTCCAACGATCCATTCAGATTGTACCCAAAAAGTGTTCCGCCACTTTTACGGCCGTGCAGTAATAGTAAAAGTTCGTATTAAATATATATTTTAGCATGGGTATATTTAGTAAACTGTAAGTCCTATCAAGTCCTTATTCACGAAAAGGCTTTAGTACCGTAGACCATACGCTGCGGCAGATTATACAGAAGACTGCGGAGTATACTCAACCATTATGCTTGGCGTTTGTGGACGATGAGAAAGCCTTCGATTCGATCGAGACCTGGGCTGTGTGCTACAGTCTCTCCAACGGTGTCAAATTGACTATCGATATATCGAAGCGCTGAAGTTATTGTACGAAAACGCCACCATGTCGGTCCGTCTCCAGGATCAAGGCTCGAAACCTATCCAGTTGCAGCAAGGGGTGAGACAGGGAGACGTGATATCTCCGAAACTGTTCACCGCCGCCCTGGAAGATGTTTTCAAGCTTCTGGACTGGAACGGACTCGGTATCAATATCAATGGCGAGTACATCACTCACCTTCGATTCGCTGACGATATCGTAGTCATGGCTGAGACCTTGGAAGACCTAGGCACAGTGCTCGATGGCCTCTGTAGAGCCTCTCAACAAGTACGTGGGTCTAAAAATGAACATGGACAAGACGATAATTATGTTTAATATCCGTGTCGCATCCACTCCTCTGTAGGTTGGAGACTCTACACTCGAAGTTGTTGACAATTATGTATACCTGGGACAAACAGATCAGTTAAGTAGGTAAGTTCAACTTTGAAAAAGAGGTCAACCGTCGAATCCAACTCGGCTGGGCAGCGTTCGGGAAGCTTCGCGATATCTTCTCGTCCAAAATACCGCAATGTCTCAAGGCTAAGGTCTTTGACCAGTGTGTGTTGCCAGTAATGACATACGGAACAGAGACGTGGTCGCTTACTATGGGCCTCATAAGAAGGCTCAAGGTCACCCAAAGGGCGATGGAACGCACTATGCTCGGAGTTTCCCTGCGTGATCGAATCAGAAATGAGGAGATCCGTAGGAAAACTAAAGTAACCGACATAGCCCGCAGAATCGCAAAACTTAAGTGGCAGTAGGCGGGGCACATAGCTCGTAGAACAGATAGCCGTTGGGGTAGAAAAGTTCTCGAGTGGCGACCACGAACCGGAAAACGTAGTGTTGGCAGGCCTCCCACTCGGTGGACCGACGACCTGGTGAAGATCGCGGGACGCGCATGGATGCGGGCAGCGCAGGACCGGTATTGTGGAAATACTTGGGGGAGGCCTTTGTCCAGCAGTAGACGTCTTTCGGCTGAGAGAGAGAACTCCTAGCAACATACATCCAAAGGCAATATTATAGAGAATTTAATGAAGAACTTATTGGTCTTCGACAGTTTTTGCATAGCTTTTACCGTTTTCATGAAAAATAGAAAAACCACTATTTGGAATATAAAATGGGGGAGGGAAAGGGGGAAACAATCATTTCTCGACGTGTTTCCATATCAATATTAAAATACATATAAGAAAGCTACATTTAAGCCAAGTTTCATGCTTTCTTTCGGATAGGACCATAAAATCGATTTTTTTTAGGACAAGGAGCCGTACTAAAAGGTTAACTAAACATTTAAATTCTAAGTACTAGCCGCGGTACATTTATTGATCTCGTCGTATACATTAAGGTTAAGTCCAGTCCTTCAATAACGATCGCGTGCACTTTCTAGGACTGGTGAGAGCCAACTGTCGTTTTCAAGTGAGGTACGGTACGCGTGTTGTTACAAGTAACAATGAAACCGGCCAAGTGCGAGTCGGACTCGCGCACGTAGGGTCCTATCCTATAACATTATCTAAACAACATTAAAAAATATAGCAAAAAACGGCAAAAACAAAAACACGTTTGTTGTAAAATAAATTTGGGGGAGCTTCCCCCCCCCAAATTTATTTTATTCTTTTTTAATATTTGTTGTTATAGTGACAACAGAAACACATCATCTGTGAAAATTTCAACTGTCAAGCTATCACAATTCATGAGATACAGTCTGGTAACAGACAGACGGACGGACAGACGGACAGCGGAGTCTTAGTAAAGGGTCCTGTTTTTACTCTTTGGGTACGGAACCCTAAAAAACACTATCCTACCACATAAAAACCTACCACACCTATCCTACCACATTAAAAGGGTAATCCTACAGACGATTATTGACAGTATTTGTGGATTTAGAACAAATACATTGCAATTTTGGTACTTTTCCATTAAGTACTTATTAATGAATCACCCCAATAAGTTCTATATCCTTTATAATTTTGTAAATTCACAGTTCCAATTCAATTTATGAGTCTAACTCGTTAAAAAAATATTTACTGTCGACCATCTGATAATTTGACAAGTTTTTAGAATCTATTGATAAACAAGATGCACAGATAGAAGTTTTAAGCACACAATAAAAATAACCGTCAATCCGCCGAGTGAAATAAACATCTTGAATAGAACTTCCCAAATAAGAAAAAACTCCTACTCCCCGGATTACTAAACAACTCTACAAGCATCGATGTCAATGAGAATTGGCTACCTCTACAGCTCCCGCATTCAAATAAGAAAATTAATTCATATTGTGTATTAACTTGTTATCCAAAACACACAGTGTCGTAAAAGAGAACTTCATACTTCTACAGTAACAAAATCAAATAAGCGGAAACTCATCCGCCTCAGATTGTCATCCTACCTTTTACTAAGCGATACCAACGAGTGCAACTAGCGAAGTTTACCGCTTCGAAATCAAATAAGAAAACCTCATACGTCTAATGGTCATCCTACGCCACACGAAGTGATGCCAACGAGAACAACTAGATACAGTCTACCGCCTCGCAGTCAACCAAGAAGAATCTCATATGTCTCAGAACATCATTTGGACGCAACACTACACGCAATGATGCCAACGCGAACAACGGGCAACTTCTCACCAACGCTCTCCTCCGTCGTACAACCTGTCCTCCTAAATTCCTATATTGGCTATAGGCTGCATAGTCGGTCGATTGTGGTCGGCCGGTTGCGGCTAGTCGACCATCCTCTCCCATCCCAGAGCGTGTCACTCCTTACAAATCTGTGCCCCCTGGTAAAAATTCAATTCGATTCAATTTGTCTACCGAATTAATTGAATTAAATTGAATTTTGTATTCGGATTGTCCGTTCCTGCCTCTGAGCTGGCTGGGTGTGGCACCTATGTTCATGATTAAGGATAAAAACTCAGTAGAAATGGATATTTATGAGTATTTACTCATCCTTGGATAAATACTCAGTCCTTAACCCATCTCTAGTTACAACCAAACATATTTATTTTGTTCCCTGCATTTTGTAGAGAAATGTTTCAAGCGAACTTTAAATGTAACAAGACGAAGACGATGCTTTACCTTCGAGGGAGTTGTTGGTAAGTTTTAATATGATGATTACTCAGAAACAGAACAAAAAATGTTATAATCTATTTAACTATGTAAATAATGTTGATCTGTAATATATTAAATTACTAGCTTTCGCCTGCGGCTTCGCCCGCGTGAACAGTGGCGGCGCTAGGCGTCGGCGACGTCGGCGACCGCCGACGGCCTCGCACCTGAGGGGGCCTCGCAAAGTTTTACAAATTATTTATTTTTTCTTATTTATTTTCATACACTTGCGTGAGTGAAGTGTGTGAGTAGTACTTTAGGGGTATTATCTAGAGTCATCTGGCAACACTATAAAAGTTATTTCGCGCGCGAAAAAAAAAAAAAAGGCCTCGCGTACCTAATGTCGCCGACGTCCAAGTGTGGTCTAGCGCCGCCACTGCGCGTGAATTTCCCATGGGAACCGTGCCTTTTTCCGGGATGAAAGGTACCCTATGTCCTTCTCCGTACTTCTAACTATGTGTATGTGAAATTTCAGGAAGATTGGTTCAGTAGATGAAGCGTGAAGAGGTAACAAACAAATAAACAAACCAACAAACAAACAAACTAACAAACTCACTTTCACGTTTATAATGTTAGTTAGGATTCAAGTAGGTAAGATCTATGTTTACTTTTTTTTAATGCAATGATAATTACTCAGAAACTGACAGTATAGTCTATTCAATTGTGTAAATAATGTTGATTTATGATAGTTAGAAATTATTCACAGTAGGTGAGGTGAAGACGTATTTTTTAAGTTTAATTTATAATGATACTTCCGAACACAGTAGCCTAGTCAATTTGGCAACATACTGTAAACACTATCTCTGATATGAGTAAATAACTGAAAATGTTACATTGAACAGACTGTGATCTTTTGAATACAAATAAAACCTTTTGATTTTGAAAAAAAAAGTTGTGGTTGTTTATTTTTTTGTGTTCGTTCCTTTTGTGTTTTATATTAAACCTAAGCTATGCACGCAAAACAGGTATAAAAATCTCTAAATATTTTACGCATTTTCATTTCATAACCTTCATTATTCAACTGCGAAATTTTATTATGGCGAAGTCCAAGTGCATTTAATAGCTCATATTATCACGTAAATAAAAACGAGGAAAGATAATAGAAACTCAACAAAAATGTCGAATTCTATGAACACCATGCAATGCAATTATCGATATCATCATTCGCGATATTAGTAATACGCGCTGCTCTACGGCAAGCCGCCATTTTTGTTTCCGACTCAAGTTTAGGTATGCACGATTTTTTTGTAGGTATGTCATGTCTATTCTGTCTATAGTCTAAGGTTGTACCTACCTAGATCTCATTTAATAATAGCGATTTTCTGACAGCTTAATTAAGAAAAAAAAAATCTGTACAAAAATGTTAAATGTAAAAGTTTTATGAAATTAATTTTTAGTCGTACATAATAATGGCCGAACCTAGCGCGCTTTTTCTTTTTCTTGTCAACCAGAGGCAGAAAAAAAAACACCTAACAGTTTGACAGTTGCACAAATCACATGCATGATATTGATAATTTTTAGATGTTTTTATTACTCCTCTACGAAAAAACTACACGTATGTACTCATAGAAATAAAATTTTCACGTACCTACTTTAAGACGTTACTGAGGGATTTTCCGAGACCCAAATAAAAAAAAATAGTTCCAGATGAATTCATAGGTGGAGCTTAGTAATAGTAAAAGGCGAGACCATTTAAAAAGCAAAAATGCACGGTATTGGCATTAAAAAAAATAAAACTTAATAAAAAACATCCAAAAAATAAGTAGGTATCGATATTGTGATTTGTGCAACTGTCAAACTGTTATGTGATTTTTTTTCTGCCTCGCTGATAATAAAAAGCGCACAATATAGGTACGGTACAGCCATTATTACGACTCGGCTTTCAAAAAAACGCGATCTGTTGAGACTTTTTTTATAGTGATTTTTTTTTTCTTAATTTAGCTGTCAGAAAAATCGCTCATTAATTTATAAAGTCCATGGAAACCTTTTTTGCACGCCTTTGTTTTTTCACTGAACGCACTCTAGTATCACGACTATCTTCAAACCATTGAATCATTCGAAACTGAAGGTAGAGACACACTAGCCCCACGTACACTACGCATGTTGACGTCAGACTCGTTGTTCGTCTCCCATTTTTACACGGTTGACCAAAAAGGATTGTATATGTATGTTTGTATGTACGAGGTATTTTTAGATGCCTTGCATTCCTCCAAGTGACCTAGGTTGTGATAAAGTATCAATCTTCTTTTTTTTTCTTTTTTCGTGGCAATCAAACTTCTTGAAGCTTATTTTTGTATCAATTGTTTTGTAATAATATTACATTGTCAATATTATCATGATCCTAATATCGCGATATCGCAAATATTGAAATTGGGCTATTACATTATCAATAATATCACCATCAGTACTCATTTGAAAATACTGGAGTAAAGTAGTGTTTCGTACAAGATAAATAAAAAAAAAATCATGGACTCTAGAAAAATAGCTGCTATAGCAATAATACTCGCATGTATGATAAAAACTAAACGGAAAAAGAGGAAGTGTTGGGTAAAAGACTGGATTTCGAAACGAAATCAATATACACATTAGGGTGGAGCGAAATTACTTTTTTCTGATTTTAAATTTCTAATAGTGAAAAGTTTATGCCTTTTGGTCTCAAACATACACATTTAAAATATTATTTGAAAAAAAATAGGGTTACCGTCTCCGCAAGGTCATTGAACTTTTACGAAAAGTCGATTTTGGACTTAAGTTTGTAGATTTTTAATTTTATTAAAATGACAAATATATGTATAATTCATATTAATTTCAGAAAGGAAAAATCCTCTATTTTCTATAAAAAATAATAAACTAGGTGCAATACTACGTATAAGAAAAGTTGGGGGGTGCAAAGAAGGGTCAATTTTCGCATGAATAATTGAAAACGCGCTTGGCAATTTTTTTGACAAATATCCTATAAATTCTTAGTACTATAATGGAAAAAGCTCGAAGTGCCTGTAATGTGTCCAATAATTAATGATTTTTGTAAGTTAAAGTCAAATGTTTTACCAACTTACAAAGATATATGAAGTTTTAAGAGTTTACGAGGTAAACTATAAGAACGTCAAAAAACAGCCTATATTTCCGGAAATTGCTAAGTTTGTCATAAAAAAATAAATATTTATGGCTTACTAGATCCATATCAACAGTAATACTTTCCAGAGTTATTTAATTGTTATCAGCACATCATGAAAAATGTAAAAATCTGCTCAAGTCCATCAAATGAATTTCATCTGCAAACTTGAAAAGTTTTCGACGGGATAGTTTGATGCTTTTTGATATTTTGGCTTGCAAATGTAAAGATTTTACTCACTGCAACTGTCCAAGATATAAGAAAGTGCCAAAACGTGAGCAAATGTTACTGATTGCAAAGAAATAAGCTCCTAGAAATATTCACAGATCTTAGTATGTATCAGCAATAATTTCAGGCAATTCTCCCGAAGATTTAGGCTTAACGATACGTCTACAGTTAAATAGTCGCATGCCCGTTGACTGAAAAGTAAAAATCAATTGTTTGGTTTATACAGCGACAGAAAAATCCTCACTTGGCCTGATCACTGCGGCTACATTTATTGTGAAACTATATGCTCTGTTATGGTTCTGTATTAAAAGAAAAACCATCAGAGTAAAGATGGTTCTCGATCTCTTTTTAACATTATTATTTACGCGATACCTTCTAGAAGATTTAGAAAGCATATTAGACCCAGTCACTCAAAGAAATGGCTATTTTGTGTACAACGACAATATTTTCTGGCTTTGTTAATTGTCACGCGAAAGCAAATTCGTGGGTTGGATGCTCGTCCGTCGTAGTTTGAAGGCACGCAGTATTGCCACATCAACAACCCCAAGATTATTTGTAGTACCAGATATTTATTTTAATATTTTAAATGGTATAGAAACAATATATTGGCAAAACAATTGTATATAGCCACCATTTTCCATACAATTATCGACTGAAGAAATTGGCAGTATAGTACAGCCTGGTGGCGAGAATCAGCTGCTATTCTTATGAGTTCTGTGTCCCATGCAATCTATTGACTGAGCTGTGAAGATCACAGATGAAGTACCCACTTAACATTACACTATAACATCTAATTTGAGAGCCATACAGGCTGAATTAGAATTAAGAGAGAAAATGCCGAAATTTGACACTAAGTGTCATTTTAGAGAAAATTAATTTAATTTTTTTATGATATTTTTTTTTTACTTTTTTCATTAAAACATATTATTTTATGCTTAATTAACATATTTTGTGTTAATTTACATAATTTGAACCCGTTTACATGTCAATAAAAG
Organism: Ephestia elutella; assembly: GCA_018467065.1. Taxonomy (NCBI): domain Eukaryota; kingdom Metazoa; phylum Arthropoda; class Insecta; order Lepidoptera; family Pyralidae; genus Ephestia; species Ephestia elutella. The sequence goes on along the minus strand of CM031571.1, from coordinate 13,994,733 downwards.
GTCTGGCAGGAAAAGCAAATTTTTCAAAAATTTTAAAACTTTGAAGTCAGTGCGGAAGCAAAAGATGTTGTTTTATTTATATCAAAATTGACATATAGTATTAATTTCGGGCAAGACACAAATCCCTCACTATTAGAATTCAAAATAAAAATAAAAAATATTCCCCATACATCCGCGCTCCACCCTAATACACATTTAAATATTACGCAAGAAATGATCTTGGGCGACGATTTAGACGATTACAGCAATTATTTTAGAATGAGTGAAGACTTTTTTGAGATGCTTTTTTTGGTTTTTGGCCTTTCATATTTGTGTCTTGTTTTGTAATGTACGGCATTACAAAACAAGACACACAAATGTAAAGGGTATAACGCCGAGAGAAAAACTTGCCGTAACATTACGCTACTTAGCAACTGGTAGAAGCTTCAAGTGCTTAAAAACATTAAACTCATCTTTTATTAATAATAATTTTATTAAACTTAAACTCTGACGTTGTTCCGACATGGCTGCGATCAAATACTGACAGAAAAAATATCTCGATGCGCTTACACTTTAATAATATTGAAGCCACGCCCCTGAGTATTGCGGATTTCAAGATTTTTGAATAATTTGTGATATTATCACGATACTGCGATACAGCCTATTACACCATCAATATTACCACGGTATCGTAATAATATTGACAATGTAACATGCCCCGGGATATCAAAATAAAGGGCTTTAAAAGGCGACTTCAAAAATGTATATAACTTATATGTTTTATGTACTTTTTGTTGTATAAGTTGTCTGTGGTGTTTTTTATTTTTTTAATACTTTAAATAAATTAGCTTGTGTTTGTACGCGTTCCAACATAACAAACATCAATTTATGACTGACGCGCTGCGAACATAAGTTCCTAGAACTAGAAACACACTGGGTCTACGCGTGTGATGGCGTATGATTATCCCCTCCAACTCTTCCCACCCAGATCTGGATCGACAGATCTTACGTTGCGTGGGACGCATGTGTAGCGTCGCGTATGATAAGAGTATGTTTCTGATGCAACTGTTTCCATACAAAATCAAGAGTCCAGGGGCCCTATCTTTGAAAGTGTGACTTACCAAAAAATCGTGAGCCAAATTCTATAATAGTATTTTTGAATTGTCTATTTTATTTTATTTATAAAGAAAAACAACAGCATTACAATAAGTACTTAAAATTGTAACTTTACAATTATAATAAAGCCAATAATAGGTTTCCCTTATAACAGTGTAGTACAGTCGATATTGGTGAAATCTAAAAATCAATTTTACATGTTTGTTTATCTACCTACTTAGTAGTAATGCTTAAATAAACTTTATTTAGTGTTGCAAACAAACTACGCTCTGCTACCAAATGTTGCAGACAAGGTACTCTCTGCTATCAAATCATGTCACGCGCTGGGCCCATGATACGTGACCTACACACCAAACTTATAAACTACAACTGACCTCAAATTTTCCACTCTGTCATGAAAGTACCGCTGCGCGACAGGATATCCACTCCGCGACGGCAGGTCGCGACACGGCGGACGAACGGCGAGGAGTGATCTTGAGATGAGTGATGCGTCAAGTGCAGAGGTGATGTCCCTAATACCCCCTGGAGTGGCCACTCACCCAAAGCTAATGATTGCACTCGTTGAAACACACGCGTCACTTCTGCTCAAACACTTATTGTTGACGTTCGGCCAACGGGGGTTTTTAATTCTTCCAGTGGACTGTATATTTCCTGGTTATTGTTCTTGAAGACTCTTGAAGAAAACTCTTGAGGATCACTATTCACTTTATTCAATTTAGCTTGCTCTGGATCGCTGCTGCTTACACACTGCCTAAATGCGGCAGCGACCCATTGTTTTATGTACACAAAGCCGGGCGCAGCGAGCGCACCGGTGCGTGAAGGCCCCGACCAATCACAACGCTCCGGCAGGCCGCGTCTACCTGCGTGGGGGGCGAGCCCGGCGGGGGTTCGCCCGCTGATTGGCCATAATGTAGGCGTTGTAATTGGTCGGTCCTTTTACAAAAATTACAAAAATCTTGGTTGCGGCGCGGTGTTCGATAACCGCGTGGTATTTTATTTTGGCGCGCGGCCTGTCGCCAACACTTATGTTATTTTAGTTCAATCAGTTCAAACGTATTAGTGACACAAACACTTAATTCACAAACAATAGGTAGTTCTGAGGCGATGCAATTAACCTCAAAGCCCCGGGACCTCACCCGCCCGGCAACTCAATTAGAGGTGGAAAAAACGGCTTAAATTTTTTTTACGTTTAAACGTTGCGCTTTTTTAAATAAGCGTGCTTACAAAGCTGCTTATCTGCTTAAACGCTTTTTTCGTATTCCGCGTTTTTAAACCGTTTAAGTAATAAGTTTATTGCAACGTTGCGTTGCGGTAAACAGCTTACTAGACGGAGACTTTTAAACAAAAGAAAAGCATCATAAAAAAAACATGAAAATAAAATTATTTTTATTTATATAAAAAAAAATGTATTTTACATTACGTAAAATACCACAAAATACCTGTTTTAAACTCGGGACTAGGATAGGAAGTGGCGGAAATAAGCAGTTCTGAAAAAAGCATCTGCTTAAATCAAATCGCGTGCTTTTTCGCTTTTTATAAAAAGCACGCTTAATAAGCAACTTATTGTTTAAACGGTCACCTCTAAACTCAATACGAACTTCAAGTTCTTTGCGCGACCACGTGAAACAAACTAGTCAATCAAACAATTCCAATTAGTTCATTAAGGATAAAGCGAAGGGCTGTTCATTAAACAATTTCCGCTGGATGGCGTTGATAGCAACATTTTCCGTTTTATTTTTTTTGTTGCGTTGTTGCAGTACTTATAGGCAAACATTTTGAATTGGCGAGCGGTAAACATACTATTTTATTTATTTTATGGCCTACGATTATATTTCAGTCAACATAATGAAAAAAAAGCTTTAGAATAGAATCTGCCATGAATCTTCGTATCTCTACACTCACTCACACTACGACGAGAGCTTTCAAAATGACATTAAATATAGCGCAAAGCATTGTTATAAATTTAAAAATACGCTACTAGATGGCACTTATTTCAAAAGAGTGTCTAACTACAATAATGCCAATCGGACTGGCTGGCAGCATAAGAAAAAAGAAATTTAAAAAATACAAAGAGCGAAAAATAACCTATAATTTCTTCTTGTCATTGTCATATTTTGTAAGAAAGCAAAAAATATATATTTATGAGAATTAATATAGGTACCTATGTAGTTCAAGTTTTTAATTGGACTCAGCAACGAAAAAGTCCTCCAGCGCGTTGCAGTGTCTAGACTTTTGTTGCAAACTGTCAAAAAGCGCAAAGTTGAATATTTGGGACCCGTTTTGCGATACAACAGATATCAGCTGCTTCAACTAATGGGAAAAATAGAAGGCAAGAGATGTGTTGGAAGACGCAAAAAATCATGGCTGAGAAACATGTGAGTGGACCAGAGTCACCACGGTTGAGGAGCTGTTTCGCTTAGCGACGAACAGAGAAGAGTTTGCGAATCTGACGGCCAACCTTCAGTAATGGAGAGGCACTAGTTCAGTAGTGCAAAATCATAATTAGTAATAAGAAACTGTAATTTAAATACCTATCTACCAATAGTTTCAGCAGTTTGGATTTCACCACCTCTTAGATTCCCAACGCAAATCTAGCAATAGTTCGAACATCCATTTTCAAAAATCAATCAGCAAGCAGCACCGCAGACGTTATGGTCATAATGTTCTATTGAATTGTATGACCAGAGAGAAAAAAATCATGTGTATGACTAGAATTATATTTTTTTAAATAAAACTAAATAGTACATATTGTTGACTTTTATTTTTAGTAATGAAGTGGAAATTTATTTTCCGACCTTTTTTTATTAAAGAAAACAAAAGATTAGGTATAGTTATTCCTTTCCAACATAAATTGTTAAATATTGCAGTCATTATTCATGATGACTCCTTCATAGCTTGGAATGATGGATGGTGATGATAAATTCTTCATCACGACAAACCTGTGTTACAGTTTTTGTTTTTGTATTACAGAATTAGTGTATAAAGAAACACTTGTGCTGTGCATTTCCTGCCACAGTATTGACATTTGACACGTGTCAATACTATCGATAGTCCTGCAACTCTAGTAGATAGATATGTATATAGTGTAGACTTACATCGATACCACGACGAATATCGATATCTTTTATTGTTGATATAAATTAATATCGTTTTTAAATATGCAACAAGCTAATTATTAAAAATAAAAAACACGACTGACAAGTTTTTACTCAAAAAGTATACCTATATACAAACATATAAGTAATATACATTTTTCAAATCGCCTTTTAAAGCCCTTCAATTTGATACCCCACTCGATAAGATTGATCAAATTTTATTGTTTTTTGGTCTGCTATTTATCGCATATATAATCCGCCATTTTGTTTTTATGATGACGTCATATAGCCTATGTCACTCGGAGGAATGCAAGGAATCTAAAAATACCTCTCACATCAAAATCTGTTAAGCCATTCAGGACTTATGGTGGAATAAAGAAACTTACATACAGACTTACATACATTCATGAACCCTGAAAACATAACACTCCTTTTATGGTCAGTCGTGTAAAAATAAATCTGCAAATAATAAATGCGTATTTTATGCATAAAGTGAAAAAGTAATACACAGGTACCTTATTTACATTTTAATTGATAATTTGTTAATACTTATCCGAATCTGATCGATTAGATTCAGCACTGTCAACGGTCAATACATAATCACACTTTCAATGAAATGTATTTAAATAAAATCGGAAAAAAATAATTAATATAAATCACGGAGGTCGAGCCCACCTCGACTTTATCGATAATTCAAAGTATCGATACTTCGTGCCCTAGAAGTTCTAGGATTAAATTAGACGTTCAGAAAACATGTTGTGAAATGCAAACTAAAAAATAATTAATCAGTAATATTTGTTTTCTTTGAAACTAAATATAAATGTATGCACATATTCCTATAGTTTATTTTTTGTAAATGAATACCTACGTGTATAATATCTACCTACTATAATGTCTTTTGATAAAAGTATTTTCAAAATTAAATTGTTTAAGTTTCAGGACGAAACTTGTGATTGTAAAAAGAATTATCTTTTTGGGTAAAAAAAAGCAACGTTGCCATCTTACACCTCGCACAGATCGGCAACAACGTATCGATGAATGCCTGAGATGAATTCGCACAAATATTCCAGTCCAGTCATATACGTAATGGCAAGCTTGTAATAATATATTAAATCTAGGGTTCAGTACGTATTTTTATGAAAGATTTTTTTATGGTGAAATTTAAATTTGATAACTGGGACTTTTGAATATGAAGGCAGGGATATCTGAATATGACCTCTTGACATCTGGATGTGAAGACCTGGGTGTCTGGTCATGTGCATATGAAATGCTGGACAGCTGAATATGAAGTCCAAAGCTTCAGGAGATGATCACCTGAACATCTGGAAATGAAGATCTGAAAATGTGGAGCTGAAGACCTGGACATCTGGACATCACCTGCACATATAAATTTGAAGACGTGGGAGTCTGGTCATGTGGATACGAAAACCTGGACAGCAGGACATAAAGTCCAGGACATCACATCCAGATGTACAGGTGATGTCCAGATGTCATATTTAGATAGCCTGTCTTGATATCCAAAAGTCCCAGTAATCAAATTTAAATTTCACCATAAAAAATCTTTTATAAAAATAAGTATATTGAACCCTAAATTGTATTTAATATTGAAACTTGCTATTTTATAATTTTTTAGCATTTCATGATTTTCTTTTGTTTTTCACGTACAGCCGATGGCGCTGTCAAGGCAAGCAACATCGAGGTAGCATGCATTTAGGTCTCAAAGTGCTTTTATATAAATAGTAGTAGTCAGTAGTTTGTAATAAATCTGCTAGACGTCGCCCCTAAATGTCACAAAATATTACGCACACATCAACAAGAATCTCAATTTTTGTCGTATTTTAAATGCCGTTTTTCTCGTAAATTATTATACATTATTATGTTAAATTCAACATGAGAGCACAATTACTTCATAAGAATTGGAAATTCGATTTTATTATGAGAATCATTAACGAAGTTTAGAGCATTGCTGTAGAACAAAATGTATGGACAGCCAAAGCTTGGCTTTCACCTTAAATATTATAATTAATACGCGACCACGCGAACCACAAGCCACGTGGATTTTTATTACGACAAACGCGGTCCACCTGCCAAACGTTCTCCGGCGACTGGGTCGACGCGATCGCGACTCAAGCGCCGCGTCCAAAATGGCCGCAAATAAAGGCGGCTACACACCAAACGCACGGTGGCGAATCGGCACAGCATGAAGTCATGTGACGATGCATAGATTTATAAACATTTAGGTTGAAATTGCATCATCCTATTTTGGTTGCAATCCGTGTATAGACTCACAACACATACACTTGCTCACATAAAAAGTGCCGAAAAAGGCATAATTTCTGGCAAGAAAGAAGTAAAGAAAAAATATAAAGCTCCAAGGGAACGTCGCATAAGAACCAACAATATACGATAGCCTTTCGATCGAAATGGAATAGGTATACTTATCATACCTTCCTATCGACTGATACCTAACAATCAAAACCCCCGTGTAACCAAGACTCACTAATTACAATGATTTCGTAGTCGTTACGCAATATATCTTGATGAAATTCTGAAGTCATTTTTCTAACAACTAACACTTTAGTAATAATCTTAAATTTCCTATCAATCATAAAAAACAATACAAGTTGTATCAAGTGATAAAATTTAACAACATTCGTAGGCCAAACAACAACAAACTTCCCCGCCAGAATACGTGTCAAAATATACAACGCAACACAATGTCACATGACAATATTCATTAAAACGAGCAGACTTGATAATAAAATAACTAAGAAATATAAGTATAAAAGTGGGGGTATTTCGATATAACTACAGCCATCACCGGTCCACGCGATAGATAACTGACGACTTTCTGCATTAATAAAGTGCATGCACTAAAAACGTGTGCGCGTTTATAATAATGTTTGCATACTCCACGGAAGTCTCAAACTTTACGTCTGATCAATCATATAATCGCTTGAAATTGAGATAATCGCTTGCAATAACTTACTTTCTTTTCGTGGCAATTTTCTTGAGGCGATATAATATTCAAAATCCTTAACTATCACATCGATAATGAACCAAAATATCATATTAACAAACTATAAACACCAATTTCACAGTTTTTAATAAAAAATAGAGGCCGCAAAGATTTTATCGAGCATTCATAACCATATTTGTAAGTCTGTCCAATGTCAATTTAGGCATCTACGGTTATAGCTAACAATACAATCGACGAATAATATCGGCCTCATATGAGCCGCCGATAACTGTAACCACAATTGCGATACAGGTAAATTCATAGTATTTTGATACTTTCACGTGTTTTGGATTAGTTTTTATTTCATTTTATTGTTTTCTTGATTATTTGACACTTATAATATTATCTTAATGCACATTTCCATGAAATTTTAACAAATTTTTAAATTACTATGTTAGTACTAGATGACAGCACTGATGGGTAATATAGAGTAAGTGACCACGAGTTTAAATAGGTTATTAAAACACATGTATGCCTTAAATAAATTGCAATTTATATTTACAAAGTTTTACTGTAAAGATTGTTAAAAGTTTAATTGTTTTAGGTAGTATATAGATTATATAAGTATCGTATATAATAAATAATATATATATGTCGAAGCGGCAGGCTCATAATCATCAGAAGGGGTCATTATCGTCATCATCATCAATGAATATTCAGTGGGCAATCGAACAACATTTCCTAAAAAAAAAGGATTTAAAATTTCTACTATTCCAAGAAAAACGATATATCAAACTAACATTTCACACATGTATTAAGATATCGATGTAACCATTTATAATAACATGTTTCAATATGTAACGATGCGCATCATAACTTTTAATCGCAGAAACGTTTCATTCGCTTGTTGTTGCTTAAAACATGCAAAAAGGTATAACAAGATTAAGGCATACAGCAAGCATGCATGCAGCAAGCACAACAAACATGTAGCAAGCATCAGCAAGCATGCAGCAATCATGAAACAAGCATGCAACAAGCATGCAGCAGGCATACAGCAAGCATGCAACAGGCATGCAGCAAGCATTCAGCAAGCATGCAGCTGGCATGCAGCAAGCATGCAGCAAGCATTCAGCAGGCATGCCGCAAACATGCAAGCAGGCATGCAGCAAGCATGCAGCAAGCTTGCAGCAAGCATGCAAGCAGGCATGCAGCAAGCATGCAAGCATGTAGCAAGCAAGTATTTCTGGGTGGCTCCACCAGAAGACTCGCTCCGTCGGCCCTTCGATTCATTCGGGCACTTAACCTCGCTCCGCTCGAGAGATCGCCGGCTCGCTTCGCTCGCCACCTCCTCCCCCTCGCTTCGCTTCGACCTCGTGCCCACATTTTCTCAGGACCTCCTTCTCGAGCCTTCTGGTTCCGCGCGAAGGAATAACACTCTAGTATATGACAAAGTTGAGCCACGTGGAGTCGGGGTGCTCTGAGTCGGATTTGTGATCCATTTATAATTAATGGACTAGCTATAAATTTACTGTTGATCAATACAATACTACCAGATTAATCTATCTATATAGGGTAACATAATAATATAATATTTGATGTTTCAAATATATTGCAAACTGAAACTTACGTGGAAATAAAATTATGGGAAACAAAACTTTGATGTTTCATTATTTCGATGAAATACATAAAATATGAAAAGAAATAACGATAGAGTGTGTTTGTACGTAATGAATAATCGTGTAAATGAAATTTCGATGTAAACAGATTTAAGGATTTGTTACATATTGTATTAAAATATCTGCGAATGGTTTTATGGGACATGAAAATCGTTGAAGTAAATTGCGAAAAAGTGATGGGTTCCCCTGGACATAGGCCTCCCTTTTTTGACGCCACTTTCTACGGTCCTGTGCAAGTCTCATCCATCGCTTTCCCGTAACGCAGACAATGTCATCTGACCAGCGGGCTGGTGGCTTTCCTACTGGTCGTCTTCCCTATAGAATAGAATAGAATAGAATAGAATAGAATAGAATAGAATAGAATAGAATAGAATAGAATAGAATAGAATAGAATAGAATAGAATAGAATAGAATAGAATAGAATAGAATAGAATAGAATAGAATAGAATAGAATAGAATAGAATAGAATAGAATAGAATAGAATAGAATAGAATAGAATAGAATAGAATAGAATAGAATAGAATAGAATAGAATAGAATAGAATAGAATAGAATAGAATAGAATAGAATAGAATAGAATAGAATAGAATAGAATAGAATAGAATAGAATAGAATAGAATAGAATAGAATAGAATAGAATAGAATAGAATAGAATAGAATAGAATAGAATAGAATAGAATAGAATAGAATAGAATAGAATAGAATAGAATAGAATAGAATAGAATAGAATAGAATAGATAATATAATAAATTACAGTAACATGTAATTTACTTCAATATGTAAATACCAATTATCAGCGAGCACAACTTTTACCAATAATACAATTCGCTGCCGTAAATGGAAGAAAATAATGATAAAATTAAAAAGTATCACTTATGTAAATACCAATTATCAGCGAGCACAACTTTTACCAATAATACAATTCGCTGCCGTAAATGGAAGAAAATAATAATACAATTAAAAAGTATTACTTACGAAAAAGCTTATAATTATATTTTTAACGATTCGTTACTGATTTGGTTTTCGTTGCATAGAATGGAGCAGAATTATTTCTCGCCTTAGATTCATATCACTGGCAACATTGCTAGACGAGTGATTTCAAACATACGGCTTTTACGTTTTTAGTGACATAGTAGGACGAGTGCGACATAATAGTCTATTCGTTTTCGGTGGTATGTCACACTTTCAAAAATAGGGCCCCAGATTTCATAATGCGTAGCGTGCGTTGCGTACGTAGGCCGAGTGTGTCTCTACCTTCAATGCTTCAAACTCTATCGTACTCATGGAAGTAATAAGTCAAAGTACTTACTACTTCCATGATCGTACTACACTAGTAGACATTGACACATGACATTAATCAATGAATGAATGACACACATTGTTTTCTTTTTCGGATTCAGTCTCGGTCTCGGCTCGGTCGATCCTTCCTTCATCTTCATCGTTTTACTTTGTTTACAAAAATTGTACATAAGTACCTAATTGCCTAATACTGTAGCTGTAGTGGACAGTACAATTTATTTTCTAGTATATAATGCTGTAGCTAATGATTTAATAAGTGTATTATCGTACAATGGAGTATCACTACTCAGACCTTTGTATGCCAACAGATCACCTTCTGCCTGGTACGTAAACAATTAGTCTTGAAATCGATCCGTTTCTCTAACTTTCTAGTGTAATTTTGTTATTCATTTGCATTTTTTTTCGGTTTTTGTTTGATAAAGTCATATTTTATGATGTAAACGGTTTCTGTAGTCTCTACGCCGGTTTTGTAATTTGTAAATAATGGCGTAAGTAGACACGCTAAATATCCACGTCTTTACTTTGACCTCTTGAGAAATGTTTCGTGGCTTATTATAGCACGTAATGTAAGAGCTGATTTTTTTGTGGATTATTAGAGCACTTATGTACTTATGATCATTTTACTTGGGTACCGTACATATAAGCAGATTTGATTTTTATAGAAATGGGTCAAATAAATCACCTATAGGTATACGGAATTTGAAAACTATTACAAAGTAATCTGAAGCTCGTATATTTATTATTTTTTATACCAGAAAGGATTATTACATTGATTCATTGCATGTTAAAATACATAAACAAATTATGAAATGATCATTAGGGTGTCCCGAAAAACTGTTTTTTAGCTTTGCTTAACGCGTGACATCTCAAAAGTAGCAAAATCGATCGTAGATTACGAAAAAAATATAAATAAAGATATGTAAATAAATCCTGTGAGCTCTACCAGATCGTCAAGTTGTGAAAATTGCCATTTTAACCCTTGGCATGCCTGGTGGATTAGAGTCACGTTGTATGCCTGGTGGGTCTGAGGGACCCGAATTTATTTATTTATTTTTACATATATTTATCTTGTAAAGATATCGTATTGCATTAATTTGGCAAGTATATTTATTATACTTGCAAATGAAAATAAAAAACACGAATTTGTATGTATTTAAGTTATTTATTAATTAAACAAACGTATAACTTTTTAAACTTGACAAAAAATAGACTTTGGAGTTTTTAAGCAAAATCTTACAACTAAAAGAGATCAAAATGTTTAAACAAGGCACATTATAAAGTCTCTGAAGTTTAAAGTGAAAAATATAACTAAACACTAGCTTATGATAATTATCACTATTCAGATAAGCGACAATTTTCGCACAGAAAATTTGCAAATGCAAATCAAATGACTGGGACACACAATACAAAACATAATTTGATTTATTCGTTTCATTGGTTCATTTCCTCGTCACTACTTATATTATCTTAGCTTTGGGTAGCTAATTCCTCGACCTCGTCTTTCGAGTCATGCCAAACACCGACATGATCAGATTCATTACCACTTTCCTCAAAGACGACGTCATCTTTCATATTTTCCTCTTCTAAACACCTTATAGCATCGTTACTCAATTGTTTCGTCATTTTTACTGAAACAATAAATATATTCTACATAATTTACTTAAAAAGATCATAAAAAATACAAAAAGTATTAAATTTTTACTTACCAACAAAAGTCACGCCGTATGCCTGGTAGGGTCCCTCAGACCCGCGCGCACTTTGAACGCGTGTTACTCAAACATGGGCTTGCGGCGAACAGCGGGAGGGGTGGTCAACTGATCTGCAGTCTATTTCAGGAAGCTATAGTAAGGAGCAATGCAAAAAACTAAAAAAATAAAAAGTTATCGACATTTTTATGAAACCGTGGGTCTGTCAGACCCCACCAGGCATGCGAAGGGTTAAGGGTGATATTTCGCTTTTTTAAATTTCAGTTTCTAAACTCAATAAAAAAGAATACTTATTGTTTTTTTATATTTAGGTATAATCAATACACTATATTTTAATTTTCGTGTAAGAACACATTGCCATCGTCTTCCAATTTGTAGATAACATCCTACAAGTTTCGTCAGTTTCAACTTAATTTCATACAACAAGACATGAGCTTTCTTCGTTGCCTATAAATAACTTTCTATGCCATAATAGTCAGTTGTGACTATAAGTTCAGTGTTAACACGAGTTTTGTAGTTTTTAAATAACTAGTCTTAGGCGTAGAGAGACTACAAGTGCTTTCTTGGGTCCATACAAAAATTCAAGATTCAAATGAAATACATTTGCAAGCTGCTATGTCCAAATGCTTTTCAAATGACTATAAGAATACTTCAATTTGTAAAAAAAAACCTTTCGTTTGTTTTTTGCGATATCTTTTCAAATAGAGGTATTTTTCAAAGTCGGATTTTAGCAATTGAATAACTCGTACGTTCGTTACGATTGGAATATAAACTTAGGTCCAAATATTGACTCCTCTATACTTGAGCTTAAGATCGTTCTTCACAAATAAAAATATTTTTATAACGTCCCTCATAGTACGGTGTTGCCGATCGTCAAGTTCTTTGTATGGACCCAAGAAAGCACTTGTAGTCTCTCAACGCCTAAGACTAGTTATTTAAAAACTACAAAACTCGTGTTAACACTGAACTTATAGTCACAACTGACTATTATGGCATAGAAAGTTATTTATAGGCAACGAAGAAAGCTCATGTCTTGTTGTATGAAATTAAGTTGAAACTCGACGAAACTTGTAGGATGTTATCTACAAATTGGAAGACGATGGCAACGTGTTCTTACACGGAAATTAAAATATAGTGTATTGATTATACCTAAATATAAAAAAACATAATAAGTATTCTTTTTATTTAGTTCAGAAACTAACATTTAAAAAAGCGAAATATCACCCTTAAAATGGCAATTTTTAAAACTTTGACGATCTGGTAGAGCCCACAGGATATATTCATATATTTTTATTTTTTTCGTAATCTACGATCGATTTCGCAACTTTTGAGACGTCTTGAGTTAAGTAAAGCTAAAAAATCAGTTTTTCGGGACACCCTAATGATCATGTCATATGAATAAAATTTTACTAGGTCTTAGACTCATTTATTTTATTTGTTTATTATGTCCTGCATAGACAGGAATGGCGAACCAGAGGGGAGGCCTTTGCCCAGCAGTGAGACAGTATAGGCTAAAAAAAAGTCCTAGTCATTTGGATATATCTATAAACTTTCACCAACTTTCTAGCCAAAATAAAGTTGAATTTTAAAAATTTCAGATCCATATGCTGCAGAGTATACTCCACAATACCTACTGCCAACACATGAGGCAGAGTATGAGGTCCGAAGTAGCGTGCTGGTGGATGGAGGGGACAGGTTTGGTGTGTCTGCTGTGGTGTTTGATAAATATGAAGAGTTAATATGGATGGGGAACCAAGGTGTAAGTATTAGCAAATGAATTAAGTATTTGCAAATCTCTATGACTACCTACTTATTATGTAAACCTGCATTATTAAAAAATTTACCTGATATTTTTTTTCTTTGTCAAACTTCTATTAAAAACAAAATCACTGTCAACAATAAGTAGATAGGAAGAAGTATGAAGGGCCCACTTATTTTACTTAGTTATTGTATTTTGTAATTTAGCATTTATTAATGTTAAAAATTTAACATGATTTCACGAGTACCTAGAAATATTACATAAGAATAAGTATCAACTTTATTTCTTGAAAATAGTGATTATAGAGCTATATAATCCAATGTATGTAAACCTTACATTTGCAGGGTCATGTGACTTCTTATTATGGTCCAAATATGCAGAAGTATACTTCATTTCAAGTACATGAATCGGAGGAAGTGAGGGACATACTGACTGTTGAACAGGGAATCTATGCATTGACTAAGACTACTCTACGGCATCAAATACGTAGAGGCATTCCAAAGCATACATTCAGGTATTATTATTATTATTTACTAAATGGGGACTCCAGCGCGAGTACCAGATGGGTGATCAGTCCACTTATGCTGGGACCATTTCACCCGATTCCCCGAGACCCGTGTAGGGTTTTGAGTTACCTGGTAACTCACGTTGTGGCGACCCACTGAATCTACCTGTTACTTGGTACACATACATTCAGATAACTTCTTATTACCTGAGTGGCCACAACTTGCAATAGAGAGATTCGAGTGGAAGTAAAAGGGCTTTGCCCAACAGTGGGACACAACACCTACAGGCTAGTAAAAAAAGTATAAGTTTATTTTTACTTTGTCATGACATGGCATCCTCTATATATATATATACTTCCTTTACTCCCCCACACTTTATAAGGATAGGGGATAAGGAAGTCCAATGCCCCAGCAGTGGAAACATTGAAATTGCTGATGATGATGATAATTATTGACTTTTCCCAATCAAAGAACTACCTGTAACTGTAAAGACTTACTTTCATCAAATTATTGGTTGTGTAGAGGCAATTATGTATTTTTTTGTTCTGAGTATTTTTCAACTTACAGTAACTAAAGTACTCTCATATAGAAACTCATCATATAGAATCTCTTATTTCTATATGAGAGTACTTTAGTACTAATATTGCATCTGAGATGCTCAAAAATCCAAAAAATAAATAACTTACAGTAAGTTGAAAAATACTTATCCCAAGTGAAAGTATATTAAATATAACTGAAAGCTTCATCAAATCGAGACTGTAGATTCGTCATAAGAGTTATTTCGTCATCAAAACAATGTATGGAGTAGGTGAGCAAGACCAAGGAAAAGATGACGCGACGACCTTGACACTTTCCAGCTGGATTGTTCGAGCATTGCTATTGACAGCAATAGGTGGAAGCAAATGGGGGAGACCTTTGTCCAGCAGTGGGACAACATAGGTTAATTTAAAAAAAAGAAGGGTGTGACGAATTAACTTGCAAATATGTCATGAATTGACTGTGGCAAACTGACATAAACCCATCAAATCCTATGGTACTACCATCGATAAAATATTAACAAGTTATAGATGGCTATTCACGTACATTGAATCTGTACCTCACCAAATTTGTATTATACTTAGATGGCGCCACTGAGAAGTACATTATCTCGGTTTTCATGAAAATTCCGTGTGTCGCTGCAGTCGTAGTTCGAATACCATGCGAGTTAGTTTATATTGAGAGGCAATAGATGGCACCCATCTCTACAACTACAGTAGGTACCTACCTATGGCAATAGATGGCACCACTATCTCTACAACTACAGTAGGTCTACCTATACGAATAATAATCGAAGCACAGATTACTTAAATTTAACTAAGTACTTTGTGATCGAAGTCTACACACACGCAACGACTATAAAATTATTTATTTATATGTAGGTAGGTACAAGATCACATTTAGCCTGGGCTGAATCCTTTGATAGAGCGATATAGTTGTATTGCGATTTCTAAATGAAAAAAGAAAAGAGTGGCGTGTTTTATCCTTATCACAAATTGCCTCACAGATTGCATACTCTTACCCCCGGTCGCTCAGTGGCAAAACTGGCAAATCTACGCTAGGTACTTTGTATAGTCTGACATTAGGGCTCATGCAGCGTGCCGGCGATATCGCGCGACTTCGGTTGCTCCGACTCGCGGCGACTCGATTGACAGTATATAACTAAACTAGCGGCCCGCCCCGGCTTCGCTCGGGTTGTCAATATATTTGTTTTTGGGGTTCCGTACCTCAAAGGCAAAAACGGAACCCTTATAAGATCACTTTGTTGTCCGTCTGTCTGTCAAACTTTTTTTTCTCAGGAACGCTTAAAAGTATCAAATTGAATACTCGGATCCACGGTCACTTTGAGCAAAAAAATAATCAAAATTATACGTCAACGCGATTAGAAGTTATTGCATATTTTGTGATTTCAGACAGCAATAAAAACCTATGGGGTTCCCGTTGACCTATAAGTATGAAATTTGTCAAAAAGCAAAGTTTAACAGTACTTATACAGGAATAAATCTGAAAGTTGTAAATATGTTGAAGGAAGTTAAAAAAAGTTTTACAAACTTATTTTTGCGCTCGATGCAGTATGAATCCTAGGGAGCGAACTGCAAAGTTAAGTTTGTTTTGCGTGAACCCTAGGTGCGCGAGTTTGAATCGCACTTGGCCGGTTTTTAGGGTTCCGTACCTCAAAAGTAAAAAAAACGGAACCCTTATAAGATCACTTATTTGCCCGTCTGTCCGTCTGTCTGTCAAAGGTAGGTACCTAAACTCCTTTTATTCTTATCAGTCCTATCATGTAAACAATCTTACCATATCGTTTTATGATTTTACAACAATATAAATTAAAATAGACTTTTTAGGAAATTACTTTCGTGGTTAATAAATGTTTTACATTAGAATGTTTAGGTTTGAACAAATATTTGATTTATTTTCAACAAAATTTAACAAAAAGTACTGTGAAGATTGTTTACATGATAGGACTGGTAAGAATAAATGGAGTTTACCTATACTGCGCCTTGAGTCTTCGCTAGGTGGTTTCGCGGCGCGTTGTCGATTGTCGTTCTTTAGATAACTCGTAGTATTTCGGAAACTATTGATCCAAATTACATGCAGTAAAAGGCCAATATTAAATATATTAAGTACTTGTGACGACAGACTTGTTTTATTTGATAAAGATTAATAAATTGTGGTTAATATCACCAGTTAAAAAACACCTAACGATTTTAATTATTTTTAAAACATAAAAGTAGTTACTGTGGCTGAAATATAAAAGCTAGATATATGCTATCGCGGACTTTTTTGTAGACCTATTATAGATACACAATTCTTCCATACATGGTTTTGATACCTCTCTTATACCCCAGTTACACGTACCGAGTAAACCAGCGAGACAGTAAGTCGCCGAGTGAAATCCTAGTACTCGGTGCGTCTGAACACTACGCCGAGTGCGCCGCCGAGCGTTTCGCCGAGCAAATGGGCGAGACAGTAGCTCGGACCCTGTTCTACTTACTAGGCCGAGTGAACGGCGAGTGACCTCCTCCCGCTTCCCCGCACTGTCTCGCGCGCTCACTCGGTGCGTGTAAACGGACTGTCTCGCCACTCGCCACTCGGTCATGCCAGTCATAACGCCACTGCCGCGCAGTATTTCACGTCCGCACTGTAGCCTCGCTCGATAAAACTGCACTGTCTGTCCTAAATGCTAGATGCGTGTAAACAGCTACTCGCTTATCTCACTGTCTCGGCCGAGTAGCGTTCACTCGGCGATTTACTGTCTCGCCGATTTACTCGGTACGTGTAACTGAGCCTTTAGGGATTGGACAGCGTTTTCGATGAAAGCTGCCGGGCGGCTAATTTTTTCCGACTATATTATTATCGTCATATTTCAACTAATATACACAAAACCTAAATAAATTATACACTAAAACCTTCCTCATGAATCACCCTATTTATTAGTGAAAACCGCATGAAAATCCGTTTAGTAGTTTTTGAGTTTATTAATTTATATTGTTGTAAAATCAAAAAATGACATGGTAAGATTGTTTACATAATAGGACATTTATGAATAAACGGACTTTACTTGTTCGTTGCTGGCTCTCATAGTACGCATACCTACGCAAGTTTCGAGTTCACAGTAGGTACCTTGTTAATAATAAAAATATTACGTAACTGAGAGTTACGTAAAGTTGGACTTCGATTAATATTTTTATCATTTATCATTATCATCCAATTTGATGGGTGAAAACAGTTTATTATAAAACTATTTATTATTTTAGAATAATAAGTATACCATGTTCTTTTCAGTACTCCTAACTATGTGTTTACGAAATTTTATGTAGATTGGTCCATAAAGCGTGAAGAGGTAATAAACAATATCATTTCCACATTTATACTGTTAGTTAGGATGACGTCTTCTACCTAATCTGAGAAGAGATAATTTTTTTCCAATGACGAATACCGAATCATATATTCTTGACGAAAATTAAAATAATATGTTACTAGCTTTTGCCCGTGTCTTCGCCCGCGTGAATTTCCTACATGAACAGTGCATGTCCCGGGATGAAAGGAAAAAATAAAATTTATACCATGTGGTAGGTAATTTAATGCAGATTAATTTTGTCATTGACAGTTTTCATCTAGATCCAACAGTTTTTGTTCAAAACGGAGAAAACCGTGCAATGACAAGGGGGGGAAGGGGGGGAAATTGGTCTGACACCGAGCAAAATCGTGCTCAGCAGGGTCGAATTAGTATATACTCGTAAATATCCGGTGTCAAACTGTTACATTCCATGCCGTTCAAAGTCGTAATTTTCGAAAATTCTTTTAGTCTATATAACGCGTGGCCTTGAGCGAGTGATGGACGCCTGGCAGTGGTTGCTTGGCAACCAACGGAGCCGTACCTCGCCCGTCGCCCCGCTTTCCCCGCCGTCAATAACTTATTAAATGTTGAGATTTTGAATGAAATCAGCGGGATTTTTAATTTGTTGAATATAAAAGCCGAGTTCGACACACGACATGAGTAGGTTGAGTTTGTAGGTCTACTAACTTTTGTTATACGAGTATAATAAGTACAGATAATCATTTTTCAAATAAAATTTTATTTGAATCACTAGCTGTTACCCGCGGCTTCGCCCGCGTGAGTTTCACTTAGATGAAAAATCTTTTTGTATTCCAAACTGTAGTAACCTAAACTACAGTACTCAAAATTTCAGCCATTTGGTTATCCCGTGTCCCGTGGGAATATATTAGGTATTCGTAGTACAATCGCGGTGTAAAAATGAATCAAAAGTGATATTTCATTCAATAAACGATCTTCGTCTGCTCGTTATCTACAATTTTCAGTGTAGGTACCACTACTCCCACCCCGAGTCCCTATTTGTCCTATCCCGTATCCTGTCTATTTACACGTCAGCAGAGAATGCTCATGTTGAACGACTTTTGCTAAGGCGCCATTTCCATATATGTAATAGTATAGCTGGTCTCTTGGAATTCTTCATCAGATGATCCTGATCTTAGATTTTTAAACGTCAACAGAAAATGCTCGTCAGATTGATAAACTTTTGCAAAGGTACCATTTCCATATTTCTTATAGTTTAGCTGTTCTGTTAAGGTTCTTCATCAGGTGTTCCAGTTTTCAAAATCAGTTATAGCCTATATGTTGCCCAGGCTTAATAGCTATACAACAAAAAATGTTTCATTCAAATCCGTCCAGTAGTTTTTGCGTGAAACGCGTACATACATACAGACAGATTTTTGCTTTCTATTATTCTTTTTAAGTGTCCCTCTATTCATTTCAGTCAAAAATACTAAATGTACAGACAAAATATTTTTACTGTTTTATTATATGTAAGTATGTATAGATTATTCGAATAAAAATTTTATTCGTGAAAATTATCCGCGGTTTATTGATTTGTAGAAATAACAAACATAAATGAAGAAGAAGATGATGGTGAAGAGTCCACCAATAAACTAGGTACCTACTTAGGCAACATTTTTTTTTCTTTAATTTTTTAAACATATTTTGATTTATTTTGATTTTCATTTTTAAATAGGTGTTTCAAGTTTGTAGTAACATTTGACATTGCATGAAATGAAATATAGATAAGAATTGCGCCATCTATTGAATGTATGTGGTACTACTTTGTGGTAACACGAAGTTTGCTTTGATGATTATAATTTTTACGACAAATTGACAAGATTGATACTGGTAGCGACATCTAGTTAGTCAAGAAAAATAGTTATGTAAGGTACACTTTGATGTATGAAGAATATGCATCTATACTTTAGTAATATTTTATCGATGGTTCTACTATTGATTTATTAATTTTCAGGTCACAAAACATGACGGACATGCAGTGCTTGTATCAAGTGAGCCCTACTAAACTGATGATGGGCGGGCATCAAGAGAAGCTGATTGATTTGGATCTCACTAAGATGATAGAGACTGTCCTTGTAAGTTTATTATTTCTTGTGTTTTTGTCTGCTATATGTCTTACATTAACAATACGAAAGAACAAGATACACATCCCAAGTGATGTTGATACAAAAATATCCGAACATGATTGTAATCCCACTAATATTATAAACTAGCTGTTGCCCACGGCTTCGCCCGCGTGAGTTTCGCTTCGTAGTAACCTAAACTCCAGTACTCGAAATTTCAGCCGTTATCCCGTGTCCCGCGGGAATATATTATTATGTTGATGAACGGGAACAGATGTTCCAGATCTTCGATTTTTATACGTCAACAGAAAATGCTCGTCAGATTGATAAACTTTTGCTAAGGTACTACCATTTCCATATCGCTTATAGTTTAGCTGTTCTGTTATGGTTCTTCATCAGGTGTTCCAGTTTTCAAAATCAATTATAGCCTATATGTTGCCCAGGCTTAATAGCTATACAACAAAAGTTTCATTCAAATCCGTCCAGTAGTTTTTGCGTGAAACGCGTACATACATACAGACAGGCAGACAGACAGACAGACAAGAAATTTAAAAAAAAAATTTTTGCTTACTATTATTCTTTTTAGGTGTCCCTCTATCCATTTCAGTCAAAAATACTAAATGTACAGACAAAATATTTTTACTGTTTTATTATATGTATAGATGTGAAAGTTTGTGAGTATGTTTATTACTCAATCACGCGAAATCTACTGGATGGATTTCGATGAAATTTGGTATACGGGTAGAAAAATACTGGGAATAGCACATAGGGTACTTTTTATCCTGAAATTCTCACGGGAGCAAAGCCCCGGGGTGCGGCTAGTAGAGTATACAAAAAATAACGTCAGACACGTAAGAAAATTTACTTAAATTTAGCTCTTATTCAGCATGCACGTACACGTCTTGCACCAGCTCTCGCCATTTGTCAGCTTTGAGGCTCCGTAGGTCTTTCAGAACCTCATCACTCCAGCTCCTATTTATCTTCACAGCCAATCCAAGCAGAAGACTGTGCAGTGTTGAGGAGTGGGGGTGGGGTCCCTCGTGGCCTGCGGGAGCGCGAGCGATACGGTGACGCCCCGTGACCTCAGGGCCCCGTTGATCCGTCTTTTTGTTTACGGTTCTCTTTATCTTCGCAGCCAATCCAAGCCGAAGGCTGTGCAGTGCTGAGGAGTGGGGGTGGGTCCCTAGTGGCCTGCGGGAGCGCGAGCGATACGGTGGCGCCCCGTGACCTCAGGGCCCCGTTGATCCGTCTCTTTGTTTACGGTTCTCTTTATCTTCACAGCCAATCCAAGCTGAAGGCTGTGCAGTGCTGAGGAGTGGGGGTGGGTCCCTAGTGGCCTGCGGGAGTGCAAGCGGCACGGTGACGCTCCGTGACCTCAGGGCCCCGTTGATCCGTCTTTTTGTTTACGGTTCTCTTTATCTTCGCAGCCAATCCAAGCCGAAGGCTGTGCAGTGCTGAGGAGTGGGGGTGGGTCCCTAGTGGCCTGTGGGAGCGCGAGCGGCACGGTGACGCTTCGTGACCTCAGGGCCCCGTTGGCCTCGGAGCGGGTGTTCAGGGCCCACACCGCTTGCTTGTCCGACTTGGACATGCAGGGAGACTTGCTGATCACTTGTGGGTTTACTCAATCGTAAGTATACATTTTTTAAATCATTATTAATTTTAAGGGATTTTGTCACATAGTAACTATGTCGCCCCCGTAAGGTTAACTACCAATGGAATTATAAAATAAAACTGCACAGTTTGATTAGATTTGGCATCATCCGATAATAGAGTAGCCAAAATACTCATGCATGTACCGACAGAGAGATAGTCAAGATCAACGTCTCGACAGAGTGCCTCATTGCGGACGCTTCATCAATTCATGTTGCACATCTTCTACTGTATTGCACTCCGGTCAATTGGGTAACTGGATTTTATGAAATAAATCGTGTATTGCTTAATTAGATTCTCAGTTTAAAAATTGTATGAGTAAAGCAAGTATGAGAGTCATTAAACAGGATGATTTTCTATCAGAAGTGGGATTATTAGTGGTATTCAATACATTTCACTGTGAACGGCGTCGCAGTAGCCGAGCCATACGTAGTAGTATGGGATGTGCTTCTTGCGCGGGAAGGGGCGTGGTCCGTACAGACCGCGGCGCCGCCCCTCCTGTTACACTTATGGGTGGAATTCACAAAATTCCTTTCTTTGTGTATATACCGTCTGTAAAATTACAAGTTATAGTGTCAGCGTACAATTTTAATAAACAAGATATAGGTACTTAGGTAATACATTTCAGTGTGAACGGCGTCGCAGTAGCCGAACCATACGTAGTAGTATGGGACGTGCAACAAGAGCGCGGAGGGGACGTGGTCCGTACAGACCGCGGCGCCGCGGTCACACTCATAGGTGGAATTCCTGTTACACTCATAGGTGGAATTTACAAAATTCCTTTTTTTAGTGCTCACTTACGCTATATACCGTCTGTAAAATTACAAGTTGTATGTCAGTGTCAGCGTACTATTTTGTTAAACAAGATATAGGTACTTAGGTAATACATTTCAGTGTGAACGGCGTCGCAGTAGCCGAACCATACGTAGTAGTATGGGACGTGCAACAAGAGCGCGGAGGGGACGTGGTCCGTACAGACCGCGGCGCCGCCCCTCCTGTTACACTTATGGGTGGAATTCACAAAATTCCTTTCTTTGTGTATATACCGTCTGTAAAATTACAAGTTATAGTGTCAGCGTACAATTTTAATAAACAACATATAGGTACTTAGGTAATACATTTCAGTGTGAACGGCGTCGCAGTAGCCGAACCATACGTAGTAGTATGGGACGTGCAACAAGAGCGCGGAGGGGACGTGGTCCGTACAGACCGCGGCGCCGCGGTCACACTCATAGGTGGAATTCCTGTCACACTCATAGGTGGAATTTACAAAATTCCTTTTTTTAGTGCTCACTTACGCTATATACCGTCTGTAAAATTACAAGTTGTATGTCAGTGTCAGCGTACTATTTTGTTAAACAAGATATAGGTACTTAGGTAATACATTTCAGTGTGAACGGCGTCGCAGTAGCCGAACCATACGTAGTAGTATGGGACGTGCAACAAGAGCGCGGAGGGGACGTGGTCCGTACAGACCGCGGCGCCGCCCCTCCTGTTACACTTATGGGTGGAATTCACAAAATTCCTTTCTTTGTGTATATACCGTCTGTAAAATTACAAGTTATAGTGTCAGCGTACAATTTTAATAAACAAGATATAGGTACTTAGGTAATACATTTCAGTGTGAACGGCGTCGCAGTAGCCGAACCATACGTAGTAGTATGGGACGTGCAACAAGAGCGCGGAGGGGACGTGGTCCGTACAGACCGCGGCGCCGCGGTCACACTCATAGGTGGAATTCCTGTCACACTCATAGGTGGAATTTACAAAATTCCTTTTTTTAGTGCTCACTTACGCTATATACCGTCTGTAAAATTACAAGTTGTATGTCAGTGTCAGCGTACTATTTTGTTAAACAAGATATAGGTACTTAGGTAATACATTTCAGTGTGAACGGCGTCGCAGTAGCCGAACCATACGTAGTAGTATGGGACGTGCAACAAGAGCGCGGAGGGGACGTGGTCCGTACAGACCGCGGCGCCGCCCCTCCTGTTACACTCATAGGTGGAATTTACAAAATTCCTTTTTTTAGTGCTCACTTACGCTATATACCGTCTGTAAAATTACAAGTTGTATGTCAGTGTCAGCGTACAATTTTATTAAACAAGATATAGGTACTTAGGTAATACATTTCAGTGTGAACGGCGTCGCAGTAGCCGAGCCATACGTAGTAGTATGGGACGTTCGCTGCCTGCGCGGAAGCAACAAGACCGCGGAACGGGCGTGGTCCGTACAGACCGCGGCGCCGCCCCTCCTGTTACACTTATGGGTGGAATTCACAAAATTCCTTTTTTTGTGCTCACGCTATGTACCGTCTGTAAAATTACAAGTTATAGTGTCAGCGTACAATTTTATTAAACAAGATAAAGGTACTTAGGTAATACATTTCAGTGTGAACGGCGTCGCAGTAGCCGAGCCATACGTAGTAGTATGGGACGTTCGCTGCCTGCGCGGGAGCAACAAGACCGCGGAGGGGGCGTGGTCCGTACAGACCGCGGCGCCGCCCCTCTTGTTACACTTATGGGTGGAATTCACAAATTTTTTTTTTGTCTATATACCGTCTGTAAAATTACAAGTTATAGTGTCAGCGTACAATTTTATTAAACGAGATATAGGTACTTAGGTAATACATTTCAGTGTGAACGGCGTCGCAGTAGCCGAACCATAACTCAAACTCAAAATCCTTTATTTGTATAAATGTAGGTTACTTAAGATGTTGTACAGTTTTACAAGTTTTATAGTACCAAATACATTTTACTTTAAAATAAAAGCATGCAAACGATTATATATAAAAAAATAATAAAATGAAATTAACGTACGTAGTAGTATGGGACGTTCGCTGCCTGCGCGGGAGCAAAAAGACCGCGGAGGGGGCGTGGTCCGTACAGACCGCGGCGCCGCCCCTCTTGTTACACTTATGGGTGGAATTCACAAAATTTCTTTTTTTGTGTATATACCGTCTGTAAAATTACAAGTTATAGTGTCAGCGTACAATTTTATTAAACGAGATATAGGTACTTAGGTAATAAATTTCAGTGTGAACGGCGTCGCAGTAGCCGAACCATACGTAGTAGTATGGGACGTTCGCTGCCTGCGCGGGAGCAACAAGACCGCGGAGGGGGCGTGGTCCGTACAGACCGCGGCGCCGCCCCTCCTGTTACACTTCTTACCCGCGTTCTCTGGTAGAGCGCTGGCCTTGTCTGGGGACGGCCATGTGGCCTTGCTGCATGTTAACGCGCCGGATGAGGAACAATCCGTGTTTCAAGTAAGAATTACCTACAAATTTCAAGCAATAATTATTGTCGATTATAATGCCAATAAAACTTGCAACTTGTTATCACTATGTTTTTAAACAAGCTGTGAATAGCGTGGTTGGTTACAAAATTATTATTACGTTAGATTTAAGTCTAATTTTTACAAACTATTTTATTTTGTAACTGTTTGTTGTTCCGTAAACAAACAAATAAAATAAAATCACTTCTAGTGTACAAATATTCATTAAATAATCATTGTGTAAAAAAAACATTGTTACGTGTGGGAATCTTCTCCCCCCTCCCCCATCGCCTCCCCACAAAATTGTTTGGCTCAGTTTGTCCTTCAAATACATTTTTAGCCGTTTCGTTTCCGCTGATATGCACATTAAAAGGATAAGACAAAATGTCACGACGAAATTATAATTTTATTGATCATTAGCCTTTCAAAAATAAACCTTTGTTCAACCGTCTACGTTTATGTTCACACCTACCTTTAGCAGAACAGGTAAATAAAATTCCGCGAATGGCGTACTGAATATATGGCGTGACACATTATTTCTTATCTTTAAATAGGTGGACACTCACAGTTCGCTGTGCAGCGTGATGGACGTGTCAACAACAAGTCAAGCTCTAGTATTCGGAGACCAAGCTGGACACTTGCATCTGTTCTCACCGCAGCACAATCACGAGCCAGTCTTCAATAACTTCTCCAGGTATGAGGAACTGCAATACAGATTAACTTTTAAAGGTGGACACTCACATAACAGTTCGCTGGGTGTGATGGACGTGCCAACAACGAGCCAAGCTCTAGTGTTCGGGGACTAAGCCGGACACCTGCATTTGTTCTCACTGCAGCACAATCACGAGCCAGTCTTCAATAACTTCTCCAGGTATGAGGCAGTGCAATATAAATTAACTTTTAAAGGTGGACACTCACATAACAGTTCGCTGGGTGTAACGGACGTGTCAACAACAAGTCAAGCTCTAGTGTTCGGGGACTAAGCCGGACACCTGCATTTGTTCTTACCGTAGCACAATCACGAGGCAGTGTGAATTTGTAGTGTTATTTCCATCGACGAAGACAAAATTACTAAAGTGGAGATGGACAGAGCACATGATAGAAATAGTAATGACAGACTGGAAACCACGCTTCCAAGCAAAACGGAAAAGAAAGAAAGAGATGGAAAAAATATATCAAATCCCATCTATTAGGTACGATTAGATTCGAACCTGGGACCTACGGGTCACAGGCGCCATTACAATATTTTCACTTCTCTCTCTTTAGTCGTATTTTCTCATGACTGAGGGTCGTGGTCATTATATGGAATGAAACACACACAACGACTCTCTTGGCAATTTTAATGGAGTGGTTTGCCATTGCCTTCTCCATTTCACACACTAGCTGACAATCATCAACACAGAGTGCAGGTTTCCTCACGATGATTTCCTTCACCGGAACCGGTTTTCACTTAAGCGCTTCTAAAAGTCGTCCTAAAGCAACTACCTCCGCTAATAGATTCATGACATCAACGCTTTGACGTATCATAAACAAATAGACGGTCAGTCCCGCTCAAAGTGTCCGAGGCAAAACTCTGATCGGTCAGAGTTCATTGCCAGTCTAGTTTCGACCTTATATGCATGCTGAATAAGAGATATTTCGGATGTTTTTGTATCGACATTACTAAGGGTATGTGTATCTTGTTCTTTTGTATTGTTAATCATCACCTTTATACATTTTTTCTTCATCTTGTTTATAACAGAGCAACAGAATTCGCAGACCAAGTGGTAGGCTTGCCATACGTTAGCTTCAATGACACAACGTTCCAGCACTCGTCCGTGCCGCTGCCGCCGCTGGCGTCCGGCAACAAGTGGTTCAATGTGTTACCTGAAGAATTCTTCAAGAAAGTGTTCAGGTGTGTATTATTTTGCTTTTTTTTAACCTATCTTGGCCCACTGTTGGGCTAAGGTCTCCCCCTTTTCCTTCCAAATCTGTCTATCCCTTGCGAATTCCATCCATTTCTCTTAAAAATATCTAAAGTCGTCGCTCCAGCGCTTTCTAGGCCTACCGAGGTTCCTCTTACCATTATTTGGTATCCAGTGGGTAGCTGAAATGGCCCATTCCGGCTGCATGCGGCAAACATGTTCCGCATTATTTTGCTTATTGATTGAAAAATATATATACATACTATTATAAACTACCTTTCGCCCGCGACTTCGTCCGTGCGTAATTTACTATTGTTAATATCTCAGGTTCTAAGTAACGTATCAAAATGAAATCTACGCCAGATTTTAAGAGATCCTCAACAATACAACTGAAAACCGCATCAAATTTCGTCCAGCAATTTTTAATGCGATCGCGTAATGCGATTATAAACATACATACTACATACAGACAGACAGAAAGACAGACCAAAATATTTAAATAATCGTTTTGGCTTCTATTGGCCCTATAAAGACCACCCATATTTTATTTTTCTTAAATGTCTCTTAAGTACAAACACAGACCATTTACAGTTTTATTATATGTATCAATACAGTTTTATTATATGTTGATTGATGTGAAAGTTTGTTTCAGGAAGCCAAAACCAATAGACAACGAAGTGCTCAAGTCAATGAAGATGCAAGGTCCCATTGGCTACGCGCCAAACCCTAGGACCACCAAACGCAATCAGGTACTAAGGATTTAAAATGGCGTCGGAATATTGCGAAATGCAGGTGAATGCAACTATATTGGCCTTCTTTCTACTGGTGAAAATACTCGTGAATATGAGCAACTTTTTGTATGTGAGCAACTTTGACATCTCAAAAAATATATCTGTTCTATACTATTTTACAAACCCTATCGCCCAAAATAAATACTCTGAATATTACATGAATATTATGAGTGAATATTACATGAATATTATGAGCAACTTTTTGTATGGGAGTGACTTTGATATCTCAAAAAATATATAGCTGTTCTATACTGTTTTACAAATTCCCAATCGCCCAAAATGTTTGGGACAGCTAATTTTTTTTGAGATGACAGAGATGGTCCCATAAAAAAAAGTTGCTCATATATGAATATGAGCGACTTTTTTAATATGTATACCTCGCGTCATGTAATATGAACGATGGCGGTTAAGCTGCGCAGTAGGCAATTTATCGGTCTATGCGGTGAGCGCGGGGCGGGTGGGTCTCGTCCGGCGAACGCGATTGGTTCGTCAATCGTACTTATGCGCAAGTTTCACCCGCCTCCTCTCTCTTCCAGCGTCCTTTTTAATTGACGCGAATTATACTCATGTACATTCATCACCAGAAAGGATGCCAATGTTTTTGAATTCACAATGACGGATGTAATGTTTGTAGATGCCGTATATTGAGGACAATTTGGAAGACTTGGTGGCCGCAAGACAAAACGAGAATAAGTTCCTAACGCAACCTGTTCCTAAGCATTATCAAAAGGTAAGGATATTTTGTTTTTGTATATCTCAGGTTCTAAGCCGGGTATCAAGATGAAACCTGTGGCAAATTTTAAGTTAGACTTTCACTAATACAACCGTGGAAACCGCATCAAATTATATTCAGAAGTTTTTGCGTGATGGACAAACAATACACTATACACATTTACATTCATTTTGGTTTCTATTGACCCTATGAGGCCCCTGCAATAAAATGACATTACAATATAATGATATAGAACCAATCTGATGATGTAGCTGGTGAGGCCAACATTCTTATAAGATTTTGTCACTAAAGATTTTGTCTTCTTATTCATAAAAAAGTTAACGAACATATATCAAATATGTTTTATCTCGTTTTTTCTATGTCAAATGTTGAAAAGAGAGACAAGGACAAAACATAAACTAAAATGCTCATAACTTTTTTATAAATAAAACGGTATTTCCAGATCATTTAATATTTATTTTTTTGAATTTCATAATAGCATTTTCTGCAACTCGCATACGCATCTGGTCACAACTGAAAATCGGGAACCCATCACTTTATCGCAATTAACTTTAACGATTTTCACATCACATAAAACCATTCGCAGATATTTTAATACAATATGTAACAAATCCTTAAATCTGTTTACATCGACATTTTATTTACACGATTATTCATTACGTACAAACACACTCTATCGTTATTTCTTTTCATATTTTATGTATTTCATCGAAATAATGAAACATTAAAGTTTTGTTACCCATAATTTTATTTCCACGTAAGTTTCAGTTTGCAATATATTTGAAACATCAAATATTACATTATTATGTTACCCTATATAAATAGATTAATCTGGTTGGATCACAAATCCGACTCAGAGCTCCCCGACTCCACGTGGCTCAACTTTGTCATATACTAGAGTGTTATTCCTTCGCGCGGAACCAGAAGGCTCGCGAAGGAGGTTAAGTGCCCGAATGAATCGAAGGGCCGACGGAGCGAGTCTTCTGGTGGAGCCACCCAGAAATACTTGCTTGCTGCATGCTTGCATGCTTGTTGCATACTTTCTGCATGCTTGCTGCATGCTTGCTGCATGCTTGCTGCATGCTTGCTGCATGCTTGCTGCATGCCTGCTTGCATGTTTGCTGCATTCTTGCTGCATGCCTGCTGCATGCTTGCTGCATGCTTGCTGATGCTTGCTACATGTTTGTTGTGCTTGCTGCATGCATGCTTGCTGTATGCCTCAATCTTGCTATACCTTTTTGCATGTTTTAAGCATCAACAAGCGAATGCAGCGTTCGATGAAACGTTACTGCGATTAAAAGTTATGATGCGCATCGTTACATATTGAAACATGTTATTATAAATGGTTACATCGGTATCTTAATACATGTGTGAAATGTTAGATTGATATATCGTTTTTCTTGGAATAGTAGAAATTTTATAACGTTTTTTTTAGGAAATGTTGTTCGATATTATGAAACTGTGATAATAAGTTTTTCGATGTTTTAAGAAAAAAATATATTAAAAAACGTGGAATAGTTTTCTGGGACATGATAATCGATGTCATAAAAATCTGTATTTTAATAGACACCCATGAAAATCAGTCTATTGCGCCCCGGGTAATAGTGCCACTGAGGACTAGCTACCTTTTTGTATTGCTGCAACACACACTTATTTTTTTCGTATGTTTATTTTTCATTATTTGTTGTATGAAACTGTATGTGTTGTGGCTGCAAATAAAGTTATTTATGTATCTATCTAACATTTGTAACCATTTTGGAATGCTTCAGTTGGACCTCCGGTACAACAAACACGGCTCTAACGACGACCTGGAGCTTTACAACAAGACCGGCCTGCCGGGACTCGAATCTACAATACCCAATTCTTACTGCAATGCGATGCTTCAGGTAACTATCCAAAGGATATATTTAACCCTTTAGTGAATAGTGGCTCTGTGAGCTGTAGACCTCGCGAGCTTATAGATATTGTAGATCGAAGTAATTTTTCACACCATATGTTTTTCATGAAATATTAAAATCTTGAAAACTCCGCCATTTTCAAAAATTTCCGGATAATGGCTCGACTATCGATTTTCATATGATTATCGAACCTTTCACGGGAATTGATTGAGAAATGCGACCTGTAGTGGAGAACATAATACATATACCAAAGCATTTTTGGCTAAGCACCTAAGTAAGGCGCGTCGCTCGCAGTGTGGCCGCTGCGATAGTATTTCATACGTCTGTTCGCTAAGATCAGTGAGTCATTGAGTCCGTTGGCTCTAAGCAATAAGCGAGGTCCTTATAGTGTGTCCTTAGCCTTAGCAACCACACTGATCGACACGGAATCGGCTAAATCCGATCAGCTGAACTCTTATGTCAACGGAATAAGGACGCTAATCAAATGGAGTGACGCTATTCGACAGGTCGACAGTTAGCTTGCAGCCTTATAAGGCTAAGGTATGTTCATAAATTACACTGGACAACAAAAGTTCGTCTTTTTTTGAAACAAAGAATTTTGATTTTCTGACCCAATTTTTTTCTGAAATCTGCACAAAGTATTGTTAAAAATATTTTTCTTTATTTTACTACTAATTATTATTTTAGATACATATGTTTTGTTGTAGGTTTTGTATTACACCATCCCGGTTAGAGTGACTCTATTAGCTCATTCTTGTGCTAAAGAGTTCTGCCTCAGCTGTCAGTTAGGTAAGTTATATATATATAAAACTAGCTTTTGCCCGCGGCTTCGCCCGCGTGAATTTCCCACGGGAACAGTGCTTTTTCCCGGGATAAAAAGTAGCCTATGTGCTATTCCAGGTTATTATCTACCTCTGTACCAAATTTCATCGAAATCCGTCCAGTAGATTTTGCGTGATTGAGTAACAAACATCCTCACAAACTCACATCCAAACTTTCGCATTTATAATATTAGTATAGATTCTTCCGTTACTGACTGTGTGACTGACAGACAACGCACAGTTAAAATTACTGGGCGTAGATAGTTGAAATTTGACACGTAGGTTCCTTGGGGAGTGTAGGGGAGCACTAAGAGAGGATTTTCCGAAATTCCCACGGGATCAAAGTCCCGGGCTAGTTGGATTGTTAAATATTCGACTTTTTTTGATCGACTGACACCCATTGCTGCGTTTTCATCAAAAAGTGCAGGGTAGATGAGGGATGTGCGAGAAAAAGACAATTAATTTATTAACTTTGATTACGAATAAGTCCGATGCGACGACGAAAAGGGATGTAGCATTTTATTCTCATTTTTTAAATTTACATTTTTCATTGTACTGTTAGCGGCACGAAACAGGACTGCGCAGAAACGAAAAATAGATGTCCTTGGAGATGCGGTGTGCGCGGGGAAACGGGTATGAATGGTAGCGTGCACCCGCGCTTCCCCGCGCATTCCCCCCGCGAGTCTTACATGCGCAGTCGACGCCATATTGGGTCTTGTTTCCTGCCGATATCTGTATTGTAAACTTACCATCAGCTTGCTCGTTTGCCGCCCTATGTTATAAAAAAACTAAAGTACGATAATCCCTTCAGGTTACCTATTTAGAACGCTAGATTCATCAGGCGGAACGCCGTGCCAAGCCAGCAACTTCCTCCGCGCGTTTAGAACTATACCCGAGGCCGCGGCTTTGGGGCTCATATTGCCTGACCGTGGGGCTGACACCAGGGTGGATCTTATGGCACTGGTGCAGGTAATTTTTTTCAGCTATAACCCATTGCTGGGCAAAAGTTTCCCATATAGTCTTGGCGTATAAGAGTGGTTTTAGGTTCTGGTCAAACCGAATCGAATCCGCGCGCGAATTCGAGCGAGAGAGGCTTATGAGCTGTTGCTCTAAGGAGTGAGCGGGACGGAAATATAAGTACGAATTTGCACGCAGTGCGAAATTCGTGTCAGTCTGTCCAGAGCATTATAGTAAACTATCGTCGCCCGCGGCTTCGCCCGCGTGAGTTTCGCTTAGATGAAAAATCTCTCTTGGAGCTTTTCATCAGATGTTCCAGATCTTCAATTTTTATATGTCAGCAGAAAATGCTCATCAGGTTGAACGACTTTTACTAAGACGCCATTTCCATATATGTTATAGTGTAGCTGGTCTCTTGGAGTTATTAACCCGAAGTTTCCAGATCTTAAATTTTTATACGTCAGCAGAAAATGCTCATCAGGTTGAACGACTTTTGTTAAGGCACCATTTCCATATAACTTATAGTTTAACTGTTCTGTTTTGGTTCTTCACCAAGTGCTCCAGTTGTCAAAATCAATTATAGCCTAAATGTTGCCTAGGCTTAATAGCTATACAACAAAAAAAGTTTCATTCAAATCGGTTCAGTACTTTCGGAGATTAGCGTGATCATACATACAGACAGACAGACAAAAAATTCAAAAAAAATTTTTTGCTTTCTATTATTCTTTGTGTCCCTCTATCCATTTTAGTCAAAAATACTAAATGTACAGACAAAATATTTTTACTGTTTTATTATATGTATGTATAGATTAAGTAGGTATCGAAGTAAATATGGAAGCCCATAGATTTAGAATATACTAAGTGAAAACCTTATAAAGTTAGTTTTTTCATAATGGTCCTATTATGTAAACAATCTTAACATGTATTTTTATGATTTTACAACAATATTAATTAAAATAGACTTTTTAGGAAATTACTTTCGTGGTTAATAAATGTTTTACTTTAGAATGTTTAGGTTTGAACTAATATTTTATTTATATTCAACAAAAAGTACTGTGAAATTTGTTTACATAATAGGACTATTAAGAAAAAACGGAGTTTAGTTTCGTTATGTCTGTCCTCGGCTCAGTTCAGTGACTATTTGGCAATTAGATATACGTATTAATCACGTAGGTATTTATGTTTTTCACAATTTATGTTCCGAAACTGGCGCGATTTTGACAAGTCAAGTATAATGCACGGCGAACTTAGTGCTCGGCGTGCAATGTAGGTAAGCCATTAAGTAAAATATTGTTTGCTTTCCTCAATCCATTATAATGATTTACAGAGCTGGAACCGCTTCATTCTCCACCAAATCCACTACGAAATCCTCGAAGCGCGTAAGAAAGAGAAGGCGCTATTGGCCCAAAATGCAAACAGTCCGCCAAAGACCCGAATTGTACCCAAACTCAGGAGTTTAGGCGGTAACTTGAACGGACAGTACGACGAGTATCAATATACGGAGTTGGAGTTCTTAGGTCCGAGTACAGAGTTTGACCAAGAAGAAAGGGAAGACGGATGGAATGCTAATAGAGACAACGAAGGTAGGTACTTTTTAAATTTGTAAAATAGGCATTTAAGTACTGTAAGAGTTTTCAAGCCCATTGGCCAAGGAGTATTTAGAATGGAGTGCGCGTAGGCATATTGGCCGATACAATCACAGTTCACCGATTTTTGCGGGAAGGAAACATACGGCAGTCGCTGTGATTGGCTCAAATCTCGAATTTAAAAAATTGTAAACTATAACGACTTCACGCCAGTATGCCGGCCGCGTATTGGACGCGGAAAACATGTGATCAGATTGCTTTGTCATATCATTGGCGCGCGAATTCACCCCCACATGCGACCTCCATTCTAAATACTCCTTGCCATTGGCTAATTTTCTGCTTATAATCTGTAGAAGAGTTTGTTCGATTGAACGGTTATTATGTAATTTGCGATTTTGGTACTTTGCGTCAGAAGGCTCTCTGAAACTACCAAATTGACTTTATATCGTCAAAAATTACGAATTTAATGTTTATTTTCTTTTTAATGTTGACATGCAGTCCTATTTGGCCCTGCGGAATTTATAGGTGGGTGCTTAATTTATACATTTTTAATATTGTCTTACACTTTCCAATAGTGTAGTTTTTGACTTTTCAAATCTTCACAAATTTCACTAAATCATTGGATAGCATCGTGAGGAATGTGCTCTAGCTGGCTGTACCGTTTACACATATATAACTTTTGCCACTAGATGGCGGTAGTCGTCAAGTCTGTAGATGCTTGGAATAAATCTGACACCAGGGTTGATATAATGTGAAAAATTACGCAAAGCGCGACGTAGATGGCGGCATCAGCACAGGCGGTAAACAAACTACCCGACCATGGTACACAAGTCAATGTCATTTGCCTTGCTTTGAAAACTTGCCAATGTCAAATTAACTCTTTATGCTAGAGCTGCCTATTGGGGGTCTAAAATAGCCATATTGACGGATCGGAATATGATCCATTTCCCATTTCCTAAATATTTAAAAATGAACCTTATAACATCTCTTTTATGGTTAATTTTTAAGTACTTAGAAAATGGTAAATCACTAATAATATAAAGAGGAAGTGTTTGTGAGTTTGTTTGTAGTGGGTAAACTTCGGAACTACTGAACCGGTTTAAATAATTCTTTCACGAATAGAAAGTTACATTATATCCGAGTGACATAGGCTATAATTTATGTATGTACAGTGGGCCACATAGAAAAGTATACCACTTTTTATAGTAGGTCGTATTTCAGGTGGTATACTTTTCTATGTGGCCCACTGTACCTAGGGACGCTAGTGGATCATATTCCGAAATTCCTACGTGGCCCAACGGTCATCACGCCGGACTGACACCGGAGATCTCGTGTTCGATCCCCGGTCGGGTCAAGATGGAAAATGATCATTTTCAGATTGGCCTAGGTCTTGGATGTTTATTTATGTATGTATTTGTTATAAAAAAAAAAGTATCGTTGAGTTAGTATCCCATAACGCAAGTCTAGAATCAATCTGTGTGATTTGTTCGTATATAAGGTGGACTCAAATTAACTACAAATATTTTCAGGGCTGATTACTGATATTATTTAGAAAGAATATCAGTGGTTTTTTCAATTTTCTACACGCTAGTTTTCGAGAAAAATTAAGTTTTTGTTTTTTGAAAACCGTAACATTATAACATCCTGTATCCTGTAACATAAAACACGAGAGACAATGTTTCAGTCCTTATCTCATTGGCCAATTATTTTAACCAATTAAAATGAAACTACCTACACGCGGCCACAAACAAAAGCCGCCGCCCACCGGCGCGCGCGTGAGTCCGTGTTGCTCTATGGTGCCGCTCTGTCATAGAGTAACTATGGAACGGAGCAATCAATCATAGGTCTTTTTTATAGGTTTTTTCATAGGTTTTTTTTAATATTATTATTATTGGATTATTCTATTATTGGAAAGGTCTCTTGTCTTGACAAACAGAAAATTAAGATATCTGAAAACTTTTCATTTTTCCTTTTCAAATCAAATCAACAACCGGCCAAGTACGAGTCGAACTCGTGCACGAAGGGTTCCGTACTGCACTCCGTATTGCACAATAGTAACGACCATGTTTAATAAAGATGTTAAAAAATACATACCTTGACATGAGACAAAACATTACATACTTTGTCGACTCTGCCGATAGATACTCTGTGTATTCCCGAACCGGCAGAGGCAAGCACCTCGTCGATTAATCGAAGAAATGCTTTAAGTTAATTGGGGAGGAATGTTACAACCTCATTTTGATATACTCTGTGCACATACCAGAGATATACCATAGACGTTGTCTTGGAGATTGGTCTAATAAAAAGCTTTGACATGAAGTTGTATGTTGTAAAAAATGCCTTACCGATATTCAAACCAGGACTACTTGAATATGACAATCTGCTACCATGATGCAAATGAAATTTGTACTCGGGCGTGCGAGATTTTTTTCGAGAGGTATGGTCGGCGGATCAACCCAAGAACTATTCTTGGTGCCGTGCAGCGTCACCGCTAGACCGGCAGTTTCCGACCCAGGCCTGATGCAGGCCGACCGCGGTATCCTGTACGGCTGGAAGAAGATGTGTTGGACTTTTTTTTAAGACACCCGGTGGCCAGCTCTGAAGACGCCGCACGTGTCTTCTTTGTGTCGAAATCATACATTTTAAAAGTGTTGCATAGCGAGGGATTTCATCCCTTTCATATTCTGAGGGTTCAGGAGATGCTCCCGACGGACTATGAAGACAGAGTGGAGTTTTCGCAGTGGTTGTGTAGGAACCGAAATAATAACATTTTGTGGACAGATGAGTGCACGTTTTACGTTTACGTGTGAAAAAGTGTGATGGGAAGTCATTATTTTATTGTAAATTGTAAACTTATTAATAAATTTGATAAACCAAATTCACGTGTTTGCTCTCCTAGTCGCCTTAAACCCCAAAACTTACACTTAAATTATCATCCTATTAGTTATTAGGCTATCTTAGGTTATTTGTGTGTGTTGTTTAAAAAAAATTGTTTAATTATTTATTGTGATAAAAACGATTTACACCAGTTACAATTATCACACATTAACATTTTACTGCATGCAAAAAATTAAATTAATCAAAATAGATGGAATACAAAATAACAATAGAAATAATATCAGTATCAATAAAAATTTGTCAAAAGATTTGTCCGTCCGATCTTACATAACTATATTTTTATACATTAAAATTTAAATAAAAGTTTTAATCACTTTCGTCTGTGTCAGTGTTGTTAGTATTATACCACTGGTCACTCAGCTGTTCACAATATATTAATATAGCTTGTACAATGGTTGACCAATTGTCAAAATTAAAATCAAAATTAGTGTTGGCGCTACGTAGTGCATTGAGATGGTTTAGCGGTCGAACTAATGGTGACATCGCGCGTGATAACGTGTGACCACTATCTGGGTGGAATATGTTAGGCGGTGGTGGTGGTGGTGGTGGCGGCGGTGTGGTGTGTGTGTGTGTGTGTGTTAATCCACACAAATAAATAAAACAGAACGAAATACACAATCATGTAGGTTTACATTGATACGTTTAAGTTTAATAAATCGCTTGTCATCTCTGTCTTCCACGCACTTTTGATAAAAAAGAGGAAGACGGCAAATCAATTTCATTTTACTATTATTTGGTGGGTGGAGCTTATAGATGAATGAATTGTCTAACATGTATCTACAATATGATACTAAATGTCATCATTTTATAATATCTTTTTTGTTAGAAAAAAATAAATAAAAAGTAGCGTATCGATTTTAAAATTTTATCTCCAATACGTTTATTTAGCCTCCTGGAGCCAGTCCTGAAAATATTTGTAGTTAATTTGAGTCCACCTTATATATTTATATTTATTTATATTCCGATTCGTCATTTTTATCATCGCATTGATATTCCCATTGTCTATTTCAGCAGTGATAGGAGAAAGCGAGCAAAATAGCGAGAATCTCGAGTTGGCCAACAAGAAACAAGCTGAAAGGGAGGAGTCTGAAATATCGCAGCTCTTTGCGATCGGACGACACCAGCTGAATAGGTGCCTCAAATGTAATAAAGAGGTAAATTATTGCGTTATTCGGGCTAAAACTTAAAATGTTCCTTGTTTTAATCTACATAATATTGTACAAGCTTTACTTAAAATATTTGTATGTTGCATTGCATCCATCCAAACCATAGATAACCCCCAATAGATTGAGTATCATTCATCAAAAGACATCAACGTCACCCCATGTTGGTACTCTAGTTCGCACTGTTTCACATAGTTCAACCATTATAAAGTGAACTCTGCACGTAATTATATTAAATTAATTAAAAAACTTACCTGTGAAAAGTTATACCATCCTTTTGGAGATTTTATGTCCTTGATGATTTTCCGCACCATTTATGCAACATGTAGGTACTAATTTTTACACACTCAACGAACCTTATAGATTTTTTTCGGAAATGTTCACGAAACAACCTCACAACTCTGAGTTCTGGTCGCAACTTATGAAGCAATTTTCATTTATCTGTGCAAAAGCATATAAGTGCGGTGACCGCGGACGCCTATACAAGCGGAATCTATTGGGGGTTATCTGTGTCAAAACCCATCATTTATAAAAAAAGTCTTAAAAAATGATTTGATTAACAGGAAGAAAGAGAATCCGTGGCGCTAGCCTGTGCCCTTCAGTACCCCACTGGGCCTCCGCGAGACAATGAGCCTCGCGGGGGCTTCGTGGACCTGGTCAGGGCTTCGCTGGCGGCCCGGCGCAGCACCCCGGCCTGGTGCGAGCAGTGTGGGAGGTTCACTCCCACTACGCAGAGAGGCAGGATCGTGAGGTGAGGGTGTACTATAGTGAGCTATAACTATAGCTATAGGGTGTCGTGGATCTAAATTTTCCAATCGATAAAGACAAAGTTCCTTTAAATATCTCCTACATTTTTAAAAGGGAACTTAGTTTAGAAAATATGAAAAAATTTGCGGATCATCTGTCTTGCCTATCCTGGAATGACGTGTATGAATCAACAGATGTTAATAATGCTTTTAGTAGTTTTCATGACATATTAATCTTACTTTTTAAACTCTGCTTCCCTATTCGGAAACTGAAAACTAAAAACAGTAAATCACATAGACCTAGTTGGCTTACAAAAGGATTAAGAAAGTCATGTATAATTAAAAGACAATTGAGGTATAAATACTACAAACAAAAAGATAAACCTAGCAAAGTTAAATATCAGAATTATTCGAAAACATTAAAACGATGTATAAACCAAACGAGGAAAAATAATAATCTCTCTTATTTAAAAAACTCTAAAAATATTGGGAAAGCAACTTGGAATTTAATTAAAAATTATCAAAATCCTCACGAAAAAAGGCAATATATTAATAAAATATTGAATAATGACAATACAGTGACATCTAATCCGATTGATATAAGTAATAATTTCAATAGTTATTTTATTAATATGACAAATAATTTTAATTCTAATACGACAAATAATTCTAATTCTAATGTGACATATAATAATTTAAACATAGACAAATCAAGAAACAGCCTATTCTTACGACCAACTACATCAGAAGAAATTTTTAATATTATAATTTCATTAAAAAATTCAAGTTCTGTGGGATATGATGAATTTCCTACTAGACTTTTGAAGTATTGTGCTCCATTATTGTCTCCTATTTTATCATTTCTTATAAACCTCACTTTTGAAAAAGGCCAATTTCCAGACGTACTGAAAATTGCTGTAATAAAGCCTGTACATAAAAAGGAGAGAAAGATAAAATGGATAATTTCAGACCAATAGCGCTAACAAGTGTTCTGAACAAAGTAGTTGAAAAAGCGATGCATTTCAGATTAATTGACTTTTTAGAAAAATTTAAAATTCTAAAGCAAGAACAACATGGCTTTAGAAAAGGTAAATCGACGACATTAGCTGCATTTAATTTAATTAAAACAGTAACCGAAAATGTCGACAAAAATATAGATACTGTAGTGTTATTCTTCGATATGACCAAAGCGTTTGATTTTGTATCGCATGAACGTCTATTACGCAAATGCGAGGAGTATGGTATTCGAGGTCTGGCTTATAATTGGCTAAAAAGCTACCTGGAAAATAGACCTCAATATGTTGAAATTACAAATATTAACGAATTTAATGAAGAAACACAATTCAAATCTAATTATATGTTAAATAAGACAGGAATACCACAGGGTACAATATTGGGCCCTCTTCTATTCATTATTTACATTAATGATTTAACTGATGCAACAAGACATCAATGTAATTTATTCGCTGATGACGTTTCTATAGTAATTGCAGAAAATGATGAGACTAATTTTAATGACGATATTAACGCTACTGTTGACAACATTATAAAATGGCTTGAAACAAATAACTTACAGGTAAACATTAATAAAACAAAATACCTCCGGTTCTATAATAGAAGAAAGAGGTCAAATAATTTAAACGTGATTACAAATCATGGACCTATTATGGAATCAAATGACTTACTCTTTTTAGGCATTCTAATTGATAACCAGTGCAGTTGGAAGTTGCACATAAACAAAGTATGTGCTAAAATAAATAGATTCGTTTTTGCTCTGTATAAAATAGCGAGGCAAGTAAACCAAAAGACTGCACTAATAGCCTACCACGGTTATGTCAACTCAATTTTGAAATATGGTATAGTCTTATGGGGTAACTCAGTTGACATAAACCGTGCTTTTATATCGCAGAAACAATGTGTTCGAGCGATATTTGGTGTGACACCACAAACTTCCTGCAAACCGCTGTTCCCTAAATTGAATATACTAACAGTTCCTTCAATGTATATTTACGAATGTTGTGTATTTGTAAAGACCTATCCTGATTTATTTATTTTAAATGATAATTACAATGGCAGAGGACCATCTAGAAGAAAAAATCAATTATTTGTACCAATTAAACACACTGTCTTGTTTAGTAAGAATTGTTATTGTAGTTGCATAAAATTATATAACAAGCTGCCAAATGCTTTAAAGGAGCTAAAATTAAAACCTTTCAGGTCGCAGCTGTATAAAATTCTTGTAGAGAAATGCTACTATTCTGTGCAAGAATATCTAGATAATAAGTTGACTTAAATTATACGTATTTTCATTTTGTGACATTTATTTAATTAGGATCTTAAAACTGACATTTTTATTTTTATTTGATTTTGTTACATGTGAACTATTATTGATAATCATCTTATTTTATTATGTATTGCATTGCATGATATAGAGGAAATGCTTGCTACTATTTAAAAAATATTATGTTATGCACGCTATTTGTAATGGCTAAATAGGCTTGCTACTTATTTATACATCTCTATCTATGTATTGTAAATTTACCCTATTTTATGCAAATAAATGATTATGATTATGATTATGATTATAAAGGCCCCCCCAATGAGATCGTTGAAAATAAGTACAGTCGAGGGCAGATAAAACTGTCCCCCCTACCTCACCGAAATCTATCTCACATCGGTCAGGTTTTTCTCTCTCCGACTGTACATGTTTTTCATAGATGATGTAAAAGTTTATTGATTCACTAGCTTTTGCTCGCGGCTTCGCTCGCGTTAATCCTTTCTTTGCGGATGCCTACGTTATAACATCTACCTGCATGCCAAATTTCAGCCCGATCCGTCCAGTGGTTTGGGCTGTGCGTTGATAGATCACTATGTCAGTCACCTTTGAGTTAAATATCCGCTCCGACGTCCCGGCCCCTATAGTTGCAGTTTTTTTTTACGTCTAACGTCCCCGGCCTCTTTGGTTGCCAGTACCGAGAGCGCTAATTCAATAATTTTTTGCGCCGTATATATGATCCATAGAGTTTGAACGAAACTAGATATTCATTCAGCCGAAGCTGTATCTTATATTAATTCTGTGGCTGTATGAAGAGTTTTCTTTGCCAGTGTCAAATATTGAAATACTCTATGGCTGTACTTCCCACTACTTCCATTGTTGTATTCGTGCCTGTCGGGATGCTGTGTTTATATTGTGAAAATATGTTAAAGTACTTTTATTTATATTAAAATTATACTTACATGAAAATAATATTCAGAATGTGTGCTAAAAGATTTCATACAGATTGTTACACAGTGTCGATATATTCATTTGTAGTAAGTTTTCTCACAAAATTACGGAGATTTTTACCATTGATGTGTGTTTAACATTTTTTGGCTTAAGGATAAAGCGAAGGGCTGTTCATTAAACAATTTCCGCTGGATGGCGTTGATAGCAACATTTTCCGTTTTATTTTTTTTGTTGCGTTGTTGCAGTACTTATAGGCAAACATTTTGAATTGGCGAGCGGTAAACATACTATTTTATTTATTTTATGGCCTACGATTATATTTTAGTCAACATAATGAAAAAAAAGCTTTAGAATAGAATCTGCCATGAATCTTCGTATCTCTACACTCACTCACACTACGACGAGAGCTTTCAAAATGACATTAAATATAGCGCAAAGCATTGTTATAAATTTAAAAATACGCTACTAGATGGCACTTATTTCAAAAGAGTGTCTAACTACAATAATGCCAATCGGACTGGCTGGCAGCATAAGAAAAAAGAAAAAGAAATTTAAAAAATACAAAGAGCGAAAAATAACCTATAATTTCTTCTTGTCATTGTCATATTTTGTAAGAAAGCAAAAAAATATATTTATGAGAATTAATATAGGTACCTATGTAGTTCAAGTTTTCAATTGGACTCAGCAACGAAAAAGTCCTCCAGCGCGTTGCAGTGTCTAGACTTTTGTTGCAAACTGTCAAAAAGCGCAAAGTTGAATATTTGGGACCCGTTTTGCGACACAACAGATATCAGCTGCTTCAACTTATGGGA
Organism: Ephestia elutella; assembly: GCA_018467065.1. Lineage (NCBI taxonomy): Eukaryota > Metazoa > Arthropoda > Insecta > Lepidoptera > Pyralidae > Ephestia > Ephestia elutella. The sequence goes on along the minus strand of CM031571.1, from coordinate 13,952,220 downwards.
AAAATAGAAGGCAAGAGATGTGTTGGAAGACGCAAAAAATCATGGCTGAGAAACATATGTGAGTGGACCAGAGTCACCACGGTTGAGGAGCTGTTTCGCTTAGCGACGAACAGAGAAGAGTTTGCGAATCTGACGGCCAACCTTCAGTAATGGAGAGGCACTAGTTCAGTAGTGCAAAATCATAATTAGTAATAAGAAACTGTAATTTAAATACCTATCTACCAATAGTTTCAGCAGTTTGGATTTCACCACCTCTTAGATTCCCAACACAAATCTAGCAATAGTTCGAACATCCATTTTCAAAAATCAATCAGCAAGCAGCACCGCAGACGTTATGGTCATAATGTTCTATTGAATTGTATGACTAGAATTATATTTTTTTAAATAAAACTAAATAGTACATATTCTTGACTTTTATTTTTAGTTATGAAGTGGAAATTTATTTTCCGACCTTTTTTTTAAGAAAACAAAAGATTAGGTATAGTTATTCCTTTCCAACATAAATTGTTAAATATTGCAGTCATTATTCATGAGGACTCCTTCATAGCTTGGAATGATGGATGGTGATGATAAATTCTTCATCACGACAAACCTGTGTTACAGTTTTTGTTTTTGTATTACAGAATTAGTGTATAAAGAAACACTTGTGCTGTGCATTTCCTGCCACAGTATTGACATTTGACACGTGTCAATACTATCGATAGTCCTGCAACGCTAGTAGATAGATATGTATATAGTGTAGACTTACATCGATACCACGACGAATATCGATATCTTTTATTGTTGATATAAATTAATATCGTTTTTAAATATGCAACAAGCTAATTATTAAAAATAAAAAACACGACTGACAAGTTTTTACTCAAAAAGTATACCTATATACAAACATATAAGTAATATACATTTTTCAACTCGCCTTTTAAAGCCCTTCAATTTGATACCCCACTCGATAAGATTGGTCAAATTTTATTGTTTTTTGGTCTGCTATTTATCGCATATATAATCCGCCATTTTGTTTTTATGATGACGCCATATAGACTATGTCACTCAGAGGAATGCAAGGAATCTAAAAATACCTCTCACATCAAAATCTGTTAAGCCATTCAGGACTTATGGTGGAATAAAGAAACTTACATACAGACTTACATACATACATGAACCCTGAAAACATAACACTCCTTTTATGGTCAGTCGTGTAAAAATAAATCTGCAAATAATAAATGCGTATTTTATGCATAAAGTGAAAAAGTAATACACAGGTACCTTATTTACATTTTAATTGATAATTTGTTAATACTTATCCGAATCTGATCGATTACATTCAGCACTGTCAACGGTCAATACATAATCACACTTTCAATGAAATGTATTTAAATAAAATCGGAAAAAAAAAATTAATATAAATCACGGAGGTCAAGCCCACCTCGACTTTATCGATAATTCAAAGTATCGATACTTCGTGCCCTAGAAGTTCTAGGATTAAATTAGACGTTCAGAAAACATGTTGTGAAATGCAAACTAAAAAATAATTAATCAGTAATATTTGTTTTCTTTGAAACTAAATATAAATGTATGCACATATTCCTATAGTTTATTTTTTGTAAATGAATACCTACGTGTATAATATCTACCTACTATAATGTCTTTTGATAAAAGTATTTTCAAAATTAAATTGTTTAAGTTTCAGGACGAAACTTATGATTGTAAAAAGAATTATCTTTTTGGGTAAAAAAAAGCAACGTTGCCATCTTACACCTCGCACAGATCGGCAACAACGTATCGATGAATGCCTGAGATGAATTCGCGCAAATATTCCAGTCCAGTCATATACGTAATGGCAAGCTTGTAATAATATATTAAATCTAGGGTTCAGTACGTATTTTTATGAAAGATTTTTTTATGGTGAAATTTAAATTTGATAACTGGGACTTTTGAATATGAAGGCAGGGATATCTGAATATGACCTCTTGACATCTGGATGTGAAGACCTGGGTGTCTGGTCATGTGCATATGAAATGCTGGACAGCTGAATATGAAGACCAAAGCTTCAGGAGATGATCACCTGAACATCTGGAAATGAAGATCTGAAAATGTGGAGCTGAAGACCTGGACATCTGGACATCACCTGCACATATAAATTTGAAGACGTGGGAGTCTGGTCATGTGGATACGAAAACCTGGACAGCAGGACATAAAGTCCAGGACATCAGATCCAGATGTACAGGTGATGTCCAGATGTCATATTTAGATAGCCTGTCTTGATATCCAAAAGTCCCAGTAATCAAATTTAAATTTCACCATAAAAAATCTTTTATAAAAATAAGTATATTGAACCCTAAATTGTATTTAATATTGAAACTTGCTATTTTATAATTTTTTAGCATTTCATGATTTTCTTTTGTTTTTCACGTACTTCACGTACGATAGCGCTGTCAAGGCAAGCAACATCGAGGAAGCATGCATTTAGGTCTCAAAGTGCTTTTATATAAATAGTAGTAGTCAGTAGTTTGTAATAAATCTGCTAGACGTCGCCCCTAAATGTCACAAAATATTACGCACACATCAACAAGAATCTCAATTTTTGTCGTATTTTAAATGCCGTTTTTCTCGTAAATTATTATACATTATTATGTTAAATTCAACATGAGAGCACAATTACTTCATAAGAATTGGAAATTCGATTTTATTATGAGAATCATTAACGAAGTTTAGAGCATTGCTGTAGAACAAAATGTATGGACAGCCAAAGCTTGGCTTTCACCTTAATAAACCTGAACTATTACATTACTTTACCGATACAGGTATTATCTACATTATATATAGAGTCTACAATTTTTTCGGCTTGTGTAGAGGTTATTGTTCGTAAGCAATTCCAATTAGACTTCGTATTTATCTTGGTACCTACACCAATGTAAGTAATAGGTACACCTATACCTAAAGTAGCCGCCAGGAAGGCGCAGAAAAGAAAATCATTATGTACTTATATTCTACGGTACAGCCTCTTAGTAGGATCAGGGTTATCTATACTAATATAGTAGTTTGGTTGTTTTCACGCGCTTCTCTCTGGAACTGCCGATATGCAATTTTGTGTATTACGTAGCCATTACATGAGGAAGGCTACCCAGAAAAAAAACTTTATGATTTTCGTAGCCTTTGGGTGTCTAAAACGTAAAAGTCAGATTTGTGTGGTTAACCCTAGATATCTCGCACTTTTTAAAGTTTTCCCTTTGAACTCAAAACTTGTCCTTTGGGAAATCTATGGCATACAAAAGTTTTTTAAATTATTATGTTTTTCTTCCAGATTACCACCAATTTTAGCGATCAACTGTGGTGGAGTTACGGCTCATGAAAAAGCATATTGGGCTAAAGGAACACAAAAAGACATGGTATATATTTCTTTATATAAATCATTAATTTTGGTAACTTTTATGTAAACATTGAATATACAACATTGTTTGTATTAAAATAACGCATTTTTTTATTAAACAAATATGAATTATAATAATTCAGGAGATATTGCATCATAGCTTCTGAGATCTATATAGTTGTGGTATTATCAGATGTCTTTGTACCCAAAAAGAAATATAAAAATCTAATGGTACCTGGTTAAATGAATATATATTATTATTTCCATAATAATAATTTTTTTAATGCAATTTGTTAAAACAATTTCAGCCAGAAGTAGTGAAGAGAGGTGGCAGCGGCAAACCTTGTCGTTACGGATTGCACTGCGCTCGACTCGGCTGCAGATTCAAACATCCCGACAGGTAAAGGAAATTTTATACATTTTTAAAACCTAGTAATTTTTTTTTGCGAAGCGGTGGTGGCCGAGTGGTAGGGCGCCCGCCTGTGGATGCAAAATCCCAGGTTCGAATCCTGCCCGGGCTACATGAGTTTGTATACCAATCTGACTCATGTTAGTTTTCTTCGATCACCACTTGCTTCCGGTGAAGGAAAAACATCGTGAGGAAACCTGCACTCTGGTTGATGATTATCAACTAGTGTGTGAAATGGAGAAGGCAATGGCAAACCACTCCATTAAAATTGCCAAGTAAGTCGTTGTGTGTGTTTCATTCCATATAATGACCACGACCCGCAGTCATGAGGAAATACGACTACAGAGAGAGATTTTTTTTTATAACATTGGGCGGCAAACGAGCTAGCGGGTCACCTGATGGTAAGCGATCACCGCTGCCCATGAAGAACTGCAACACCAGTGGTATCACAAGATTGATATGAATCATTATAAAACTAACGTGAAATGAAGACATTCTAGTTATAACGTACGGGTCACACACTACTACAGATTACGAGTGACCTCAGATCAATAGAAAAATATGGATATTATTAGATAATTTGAGATTTTTCCATTTTTAGGCCCGGAAGCCAGTCGATTGCGTCCAAGTCGAATCAAGACTCCCATTGTGGGCTTCCGCACCAGTTGCTGATCAGATTACAATCGGATGGCGATGTTCTTATCAGCGATAAGGTAAATCTTTATTAATAAACTAGCTTTTGCCCGCGGCTTCGCCCGCGTGAATATCCCACGGGAACAGTGCTTTTTCCCGGGATGAAAGGTACCCTATATCCTTCTCCGTACTTCTAACTATGTGCATGCAAAATTTCAGGAAGATTGGTTCAGTAGATGAAGCGTGAAGAGGTAACAAACAAACAAACTCACTTTCGCATTTATAATATTAGTTAATAAATATAAAAGTTAAAAAGTTTGTTTGAAGAAGAATATCTTGTAATACCTTACATACATACATAGAATCACGTCTTTATCCCTTACGGGGTAGACAGGGCCAAGAGTCGTGAGACTCGAAGGCCACGCTTAGCTGAATAGTGGGCTCTCTGATGGAATGGAGATTCCGGTATAGTGACAGGTTGCTAGCCCATCGCCTATGAGTGGAGGAATCCCCAGTTTAAAGCCCTTTCCTTCGATTGACTTTCGATTCTTTTTCGATTGATCTTGTAATACCGATATAAAAAATAAATACCTTTATTGTCAAACATAGGTAAAATACAGGTCTTACATCCTGTGTAGTGTATCACTTTGTTTTGACCTTGAAAGGACGTACGTACAATATTTAAAAAATATATTTAATTTTTTTCTTTCTGTGTATTTCAACTAGAAGACCTTAACGAGGCCAACGACAGAGCGATCAACGTGGCCAAATACTGGTCCAAACTAATTTGATAGCTATTCTGCACTTTATCGCACCACCTTACTACTCTCTGTTTGGTCTAATGGCCGACTGGTAGAGAATGCCATATGGCTTTAAGTCCACCATTTGTACATTTTTTTTTAATTTTTTGCACTAAAGTTTTTAATAAATAAATAAATAAGAAGAATATGAACATTTAATTGGATCCTTTTGACTTTATACACGTTTCAGGCCGAGCAATCCCCGACAGAGCCTCTCACGCCCACCTCCCGTCTAGACAAGCACAAGAAGAAAGTAACCACTCAGTCCGAAGAGGAATACACCCTATTCGCAGCCGTGGTCGCAGTGGAAGACAACCCTAAGAACTTGGTGGCGTACATACAGACTGGGAGGGACGGGGAACAGTGGCATATGTTTAACGATTTATGGTATGTACTAGTCGTGCCCCGGGGTTTCGCTCCCGTGGAATTTCGGGATGAAAAGTACCCTATTTGCTATTCCCGGTATTTTTCTACCGGTATACCAAATTTCATCGAAATTCGTCTAGTAGATTTTGCGTGATTGAGTAACAAACATCCTCATAAACTCACATCCAAACTTTCGCATTTATAATATTAGTAGGAAGTAGGATTACTACAGTCCGCGAGGTCTAAGCTGAGCTTTGCATTTGTGTAAGTGATTCCGAATAGTAAGTGCGCAGCAAATTGCGCAGAACAAGTGACCTCTCACACATCACGCTGGTTGTCAAAATGTTGTACAAACACTGCCTTTTTACACTAACTGTGTGTGTGCATTCACACAAATGCAAAGCTCAGCTTAGGCCTCGCGGACTGTACAAAGCCACTTAAACACTTATAACAGAAAAAAGGAACACAACCGCACCACATTACGTCAGAGCTAGAACTGAGCCCTTTTGACGGTGTGATTCATGTACCACTTTACCGACGCGTACTGTTTTCTAAAGTGAACTGTTTTATCGACTCTACTATGACTCATACCACGTTTGGACGTTTTTGTATCGACATCTCTTTCTCTTATCGAGTTATTACTACAGTGCGACAAGGATCTTTTTGCACGTGGTAGAAAACGGAACTAATGTCTAAACTATTAAAATGTCTTATTTAAAATGTAGGTGGCGCCTTCACTCACGTGCAAAAAGATCCTTGTCGCACTGTAAGACTGATGTCAGATATTATTCAAGTCGCCTAATGTGTCAGATGTGACATGACTTTTACTACTACCGCCATCCAGTGGCAGTAGCCGTATACACACTAGTATACTAAATAGTCAGCCAATGTGCAGGTTTCCTCACGGTGTTTTCCTTCACCGGAAGCAGGTGGTGGTCTATGGGAAAACTACCATACATGAGTCAGATTGGTCCACAAACTCATGTGACACAGGTAGGATTTGAACCCGGGTCCTACCCGACCTCAGGCGGCTGTCATTACAACTTGGCCACCACCGCTTCGATTCGACATTACTTAGGATGTGTGTATCTTGTTCTTCTATATGTGTCAATCCACGGGAAAAGGTGCCTTATGGCCGGTCAGTTTCTGTTTAGTGTTAAGTGTATAGTGATTAGCGAAGTACACGGCTAAACACGCGTTCTATTTTTTCTGCGAGTAACTCGTCCCGCGCGTCACCCCTCACTTGCACACCCCTACTTAACACGAACTAAACACGTCTGGACGTGACTGTTAAGTGTTTAGTTTATATTAACAAAGTCTCGTGACTGTTAAGTGTTTAGTTTATAGTTTATATCAACAAAGTCAAAGTTTTTTTTAATGTAGGTACTAAACACCGCCTACTACATTCTGTTTAGTATAGGACATCACTAATTACTTAACACTAATCACTCTACACGCTTAACACTAAACACTTGGCACTTGACTAATCAAAGTGAGCTGAGTGGATCCCTTTTCTTGGATACCTACACAGCACAAACTGACGCCATGACAACATTTTCGTGTACCCCCATTGTGCAGAGTATTTATGTTGTTGTCGGCATGTTTTCATTCTTTTTTGTATTTTTATTTTTTGTTGTGTTGTGTTTTTTATCTAAGAAATAAACATATTCTATTCTATTCTATTCTATTCTATTCTATTCTATTCTATTCTATTCTATTCTATTCTATTCTATTCTATTCTATTCTATTCTATTCTATTCTATTCTATTCTATTCTATTCTATTCTATTCTATTCTATTCTATTCTATTCTATTCTATTCTATTCTATTCTATTCTATTCTATTCTATTCTATTCTATTCTATTCTATTCTATTCTATTCTATTCTATTCTATTCTATTCTATTCTATTCTATTCTATTCTATTCTATAAGTGTATACCAGCCATGTCATTGGCGCTTAATTCGTTCAGAATTATAAATTGAGTAAGTCTACTTAGCTTATAATACGTACGATGGTGTAAGTGCCAACGCCCATAAGGTACCTTTTCTCGTGGACTGTGACATTGTTAGTCTAAGCTTTAGCAACTGTTGTCCGCAGCATCGTCCCCGTGAGCTCAGAAGAAGTGGTGCAGTTTGGCGCGTGGTGGAAATCTCCGTGTGTTCTGTTCTACTCGAGCGGCGCCGCGCACAAGTCATAGCCGACGTATGGGGCCTATAGTGATGAGTCAGTGTATATTTTATTTTATTTATTTAGTACACAAAACAAATTGCTGTCATAAAGAAGTCCATGCTACTAAACTACCATTTTAAAAATCTGCCAAGTGCGTTTCAAGCTCGCGCACCGAGGGTTCCGTACACGCAAAGCATCTCACATTATAGCTCTAACTAAAAGACCAACTAGTTAAACAAACTTAACTTTGCAGTTCGATCCCTAGGATTCATACTGCATCGAGCGTAGTAAGTTAAAAATAAGAATAAAATAAAATTATAGTGGAATCGGCCTCCTGATGGAAAGCGGTCACCGCAGCCTAAAACACCTAGGGTTTCGATTTCGATCGCGAATCAAAACCGACAATCTGTTTACGAAAGTGATATAATGACCTGCTGATTTTGATTCTTATTAACTAATTATTATTCTTTTTTTCTACTATTCTTTCTTAACCTTTTTATTATTATTCTTTTTTATTATTCTATTCTTAACTTTTTGTATGGGACCGACTCTGAAATCTCAGAAAAAAATCAGCTGTTCCATACATTTTGGGCGAGTAGGTATTGTAAAATGTATGGAACAGCTGTTTTTTTTTTTTGAGATTTCAGAGTCGGTCCCATATAAAAAGTTGCTCATATTCATGAGTACTTTCACCCCTAGAGAGGATGCAGGTGTTTGCCCACTGCTGGGCAAAGGCGTTAGTTTTTTCGTGTTCATTGAATTATTTGTAATGTTATACTATTTGTTTCAGAACTATGGTCCCATACGAAATGAACGGAATCTACTATCCCCTACAGAACGAAGAACAATACAGTTACATTCAATAGTTTCCAAAAGTATGGTTTTAACCATAAACGAATAAGAGATATTATGTTTACAGTTCAACTCTGCCTTCAGGCAAGTACTGAATACCTGTTGACTAGTATTTAGTCCAAATTAAACCCAAAAGCGGCTATGTTAAGGCTCAATTTAGCTACTACTGTTTCTGAGAATGATTCCTATGCACAAAGCGGCAAATATTTAATGTACTGAACAAATGAAAAAAACATATTTAAATTGTGATAGTTAAGCTAGACATTAGGTTAAGTTCTGACAGCGTGGGTTTAAAACTGAGATGTCTATATGCTAACCAAATACTATATAAACTCTAGCGATTTAATACGCTCAGCTTCGGCTAGAAATTGGCAACTTATGCGACACTAGCGCCTCTTACTGGACAAAGCGGTTATTTGATGTAAGTGTCAATTTTTTTCCGCGCCCGCGAATATTTTGTTCTAACACGGTGTATTTCACAAAATTATATAGAATTACACAATTATGTAACATATTTATTACTTATACATTAAAGGACCAACTTAAAACATGTTAGAGTGCAAATAAACGGTGCTGGATCACCTCCTGCCACCAGATGGCACTATTTTTTTAGTTGCCGAGCCGATATATGGGAAATTTCAAGTGCTGTGTGTATTAACATAAATAGTATATATGGCGACATCTATCGCGCCACAAGAACAACGCCATCCATAAGTGTCAAGATAGTCCATAATACTCAAGATAGATGGCGTTGTGTCTGACTTAAACGCGGTGTTGATATTCGCGAGATTGGTCGCATATACAGGTTGATTTTTTCAACTGAGGGATGTATTTAATCTTAAGGCCCATTTAGACGGTGTAAGATTCTTGTGCTTACAAGAGCAATAATTGCAGTGCAACAATTGACTATGAATAATTGCAAGCAACCATACCATATTTAGACCATGCAAGTATTTACTTGCTTCAATGTTATTGTATGCAACAGGCAAGAAACTTGCCCCGTCTAAATGAGCCTTTACAGTAGTTGGTGCGAGCATGTAACAAAAAATATTAATTTACTTGAAAATAACTGTGTTTTGAATAACGGTAAATTAAATGAAATATACGACTCATTGTAAATTTCATTTAATTTACTTTCTGTTATTTATAAACTGAGAATAGTTTATGAAAAATCTACGAGATAACTTTTTCATTTTTACGCTTCCGACGGCAAATAACGCGACTATTATTTTTATATATTTTTGAGATTTCTGTGTATCGCACTCATTACATAATGCGAATATAGGTATATTTTTCGACTGGTTTATTAAGGTTTTTCTGCACTATGTAAAAAATGCTAACTGGCGGAAAATTTTGGGCAGTATATATTTTATCTAGATGCCTAATATTAATTTAAATAAAAAGACAATGTAACTGAACAAATTAAGAGCGGTTTCGCCGAAATATGCTTGCGCTTCCATACAATTAGAATTTTTATACTTGGTTGTGATTTATTATTTTAAAATGCATTTTTAGACATCACAGTCATTCGATTCTCAGTAAATTATTAACATGTTGCGATGTGAACATAGACTATGGTGGCTGGTTACAAATAAAGTTTTAAGAATATTGTTGAACTCTTTTATTTGACCTTAAATCTTTTAACTTTAGAATAAAAATATCGGATAAAACCAGTATTACAAAATTAGTTTTATTTCTTATTATTTAAACGACGCCCTGTGTTATTTTTATACAATTATATTTTTTTCTCATAAATCTAGATTAAAAATAGTATTACGTAAATTCGACAATGTTTCTGTATTCTAAACAGTACTTATTCTAATGTTAATAAAATGTAGATATCAATAGCAACCAAAATAAATCTAATACAACTGCTCCAATGCAACTGAAATACATTGAGAAAAATAACACAAATACAATGACTAAACTAAAAGTATCACCACTTTCTTAAAAATGAAAAATGTTGCTTATATAGAAATCACTCATCCTACATTCTTACACGCTGTTACATCGTGCAAAATGTATTAAAAAAAAAATGTGCCAGCAGCGCGCGTGACAAAAACTAAATTTCTCGCTTCTTTTTCTATCATGAGATGAAATAATAGGCACTTTTCGAAATAGTAGTATTACCTACCTTCTAGTCTACTTAAACATAAAGGCCTCGCTACGAAACCGTATAAAATAAGTAAGTATAACATGATCTAAAAGTTTCTTCATTTTATACATACAATAAGAATCCGTATCTTTCTTGGTAGGTACTAGGTACCTACATTCATGTTAGTAATAGGTACATCCTATTCCTACCCAAAGTAGCTGCCAGGAAGGCGTAGAAAATAATCATAATGTACAGCGCGACACAAAGAGTAGAAAACGAATTTATGACGTCCTAAATTTTTCTATCATTGCAATACAAAATCGAATGGTCTTGATTGGTTAAAAATCTTTGCACGATCTATGTGATTGGTTGATTAACACCCAGTGTTGCTAGTTAAGTGAATACAGCGCCCCCATTTATTTTCTACTCTTTTATGTCACACTGTACTTCTACGGTCTGGTAACGGATCCTATAGTTTGTAACTCCGCCTTATGATGCTCGTCCAACACACAAGTTTTTTCATACCTAGTAGTGGCCAACTTCTTAAAATACTCGTAAACCGTTGGGTAGCACGCTACAGAACTTTCAAAGTCCTCCTTATCCAGCCTGAACAGCTCACAGTTGGTGACAGCGACGCTGGATGCTGTACGGAATCTGTTTTTCATGATGAGAGATATTGCGCCGAAGAAATCGCCGTCTTCTAGGTGGCACACTTCGCGGCCGGACTCTGAGTAAATGGCGACGGTTCCTTTGTGGATGAAGTAGAGGCAGTCACCTATGATAATTCAATAAGATAGATAGATCAACACTATAATACACCATTTATTTGCAGAATAGAACATACAAAGTAGTGACAAAAAGTAAAATGAGCGCAAAGGCGAGCTTATCGCAAATGAAATTTCTTCCAGCCAACCTTTGGGTAAGATAACTACCTATATCATTAAAACTAATGTGAGATGAAGACATTCTAGTTAGTGCGAGTGAGGCAGAGGCGTGAGGTGCGGTCCCGCGCCTTGAAAATAAATAGATACGTAGACTCCTAATTAGTCCGGATCTATGGACGGCAATCCCCGTACGCGAGTGATCCGTTAATTTTTACTAGAATATTTTATTTAAGTAGTTTAATATTTTGTTTTTTTAAAGGCAAAACAGCAACCCTGAATAAAACTTTTGGCAAGGAGTGGCGTAGAACAGGAAAGAGTGGAGAACTTTAATAATCAGAGGCCAAGATCCTCTGTGTGTGTGTTCGCTCGACTCGTCAATATCGTCTGCCATATTGCGGTTTAGTTCCACTAACTTTATTTTAACTAACGGATCACCCATGTTAAAAAGTGAAAATGGCAGCCTCTGATGTGAATGAATCATAGAACAGTACCTTTTCAAATTCAATTCAATTCATGATGTTGATGGTAAATTTAGTTGTTTTATTTGGATTTACTTAAAAATAAAGTATTCACCAATAGTATTAATCTTGAAGATGATATCCCCCGCAATAAAGATGACCAGTTTCAGCTTCGTACAGATCTGAAGGTGCAGTGACCCTGGCAGCTGCTTCAGAAACTCCATCTCCCTCACCAGCTCGCCTCCCGTATGCATGATGATGTCCCCTCGGAGTTGACCAGATACGCAGCTCAACATACGGGATTCCTTGGCAAATTGGACTTGTGATTATGGAAATAATTCAGTAGGTAATGGAATGGAATTGTTTAGTTCAGACAAAGATACTTGTCATGGGCATTTTCAAAATAGTTATTGTAATTTTTTAACATGTAGGTATGGTTCGGTCGGGAAACACTGATTTTCTTAGTAGAATAGTTTTGATGCGCTTCAAAATAAATGCGTTTCGAGGAATACATACAATAGGTACCTCGAACTTTTTGTAATTCTACAATTTTTAAGTGTTCTTCGGTCTAATATTGATGGGGGATTCTAAAAGTCACGTCTATCTACTTAGTTAAAATCCTGTGAAAGGTTCCAAAATAAAATGGTTACCTACCTCAAAGAAACTAGACTGGAATCTCAATGCATAGAATTTCAATATCTTCTTCTTTATCCTCGGGGGAATTTCCTCTGGTTCATATACATTTCAACTTGCTTGATCATGGTGAAGTATTTCGCCTTAGCAGCCTCAGTGCCCAGCATAGACATTATGTATTTCAACGAACAGTGAATGAGCAAGACCTGGAAATTCCATTTAATGATTTAACGCAACATGAACGCAACTGTCATCGTTCAGGCAAAAGAAAATGTACTGATTAAGCCCACCGGTGACCGCAGTTATTAAATAGGTTACTTTTATTTTATTTTTATTTATTTAAAAAAAAATTATATTTGATATACAATTTTATACACAACTAGCTGTAGCCCGGCTTCGAACTTCCCACGGGAATAGTGCCTTATCCCAGGATGAAAGGTACGAGTACCCTATGTCCTTCTTAGTACTATTCTAACTATGTGTTGGTATACGAAATTACAGGAAGATTGGTTCAGAAGATAAAGCGTGAAGAGGTAACAAACAAACTCACTTTTGCATTTATAATACCTAATAAAGTTAGGATCACAGATATAGGAACATTTCTTGGGTTAGGATGGGTACATTGGTACGTTACATATCACGCCGTGGCAGACATTAGATTTGCACTTGCTAGGTACGATCCTTACAGTACTATCGATAGATCTATCTCGCATCCTCTACACTCATCATTCTCTTCATATTTTAAGGAACCATATTTACCTCTGTCGTAAACCATGACATTACAAAGAAGATTTCGACGCAATCATTTTGTTTATGTATTTGCTGACTTTCTATGTGGTTCTTCCTAAACATACTCACTGAAAAAGTAAAATTTTGTATTTCAACCACCAGGTAGCGACTACTAACGGAATATTTCTTAACCAAATTAGGGACAACAAAATTTCCTCGCGAATCTAACTGAGATGTTACCTTCGCTCCAGAACGATAGGTCGCATACCTGATCCACTACTTCACTAGACTATGGACCCACAGACACAGTTCGAAGAGTTCGCTTCGCTGTTCTACATACTATGGAGCCTATGCCCTATGCTTTAGTGTTATTCGAACTCATGGGGTTTCTAGACTCATAAACTCGTTAACAGACTAATCGTTACTAGCCTCTCATTAAAAAAAAATATTATTCTACAAGTTTTTATCTTAATTTCTGTGGAGCGCAACTTACCCGACCTATCAAAAGCGAAGAGGAACCTCAGACTGGTACTCTCATTCCAGAGTTGCGCCTTGTATATCCAGGAGCAATTTGTTGGGTTTACAGGCTGATACGACCCCTCGCTAACGTAGATCACGGCGAATTGGACGTACATGTTCCAAATCAGATACAGGTATATCATCATGAGCACTTCGGTCACCGTTTTGCCTGCAAACTGAGGGATTTTGGGTAGCAGGTTATTCTTATTTACTTCAATCATAAGAATCAACATCAGTTTTCCGTGACGAACTGCTGAGTATAGGCCGTCATCATAAGGATATCGAAGTGGTTTGATAATATTAAAGATGTTTTGTTTTGCAACTTAATAAAAGTGGAGTGGCAATATTGGTACCTATGTACCTAGTCAGATTATAACAATATCCTTAAAATGCTTGCCTCTATCTATATTTTTACTTACAGAAAACCGGTATGCCGTCAATATGTTTTTCAGATACATAAGCATAGTAGGTATCCTGAAGATCTTCATTGCAACAAGTGGGCAGACTACTGATACATCTCGAATTCCCAACAACGATGGTATAAAACTTATACACGAGAGCAGATCAAAAAACATCCAAGTGCGAGCGTAGTGACAGAATATTTTCGGTAAACCTAATACTGCAACTTGGTTCGTATACCCGTCGATGTACCCCGTGAAAATATTAGCTACTATGTTAGAGAGGTTGACCAGATCTGTGAAGAACATTAGGAGATCATGGTGCTCCTGTAAACAAAAAAAAAACAAAAGTTAGAAAGATTGCTGAAATTAAAACGCCACCTTTTCCTTTTGTATCTTAAATCATCATCATCATCAGGTATGGAAACTTAAAATTTGTCAAAATGTGCCAGATGGACTATTTTATTTTGTCAAAAGTATTTGTCAGTCCCTCACAGGTAGTATCTATACCTGATAAAGTTACTACTTCAACTTCAGTCAAGACGTATTCGTAATCTATGGTGTCCGAGCTTAAGATTCTCTTTCAGTGGCTGATCAAATGTAGCAGAAACTTACGCATTCTTCAGGGTTCTTCTCACTGAAATGTACAGCCAGAAGCGTATGAGAGAACAGCATGATGATCACGAACACGAGCTCGATCCACAGACGGAGTTTGCTGTAAGGGTGTATGGATGACGGGTAGTACATGTACTGACGGTATCGCTCCGCACTGAGACCAGCGTAGGATCTGCAATGGGAACTCGTTCGATTTATTTAGATCGATTGATTTTAAAACATCTTTTATGATTTAGTCAGTTATGTTTTGTTCATATCTTGTTCGATTCTCTAAAGTGTAATTTCACATAATTTGTGTCTTTAAATTCTACTACCTACTTTGAAACTTGGATAGATACAAAAATTCGAACCGTACGCCTTCCAATGTCTATAAAAGCCTGCCTATTTTCTGCATCACCGAAGTTCTTATTTTCCCATGGCATCACCTTACCCACCTGTACAAATTCCTAGCTCTGATATCATCCATATTGACGGTGATGTAGTTCAAGACCTTCAGTCTAAACTTGGAACAATCAAAATTGTATGTTGACAGCTTGCTGGCCGGCAGCTGACACGGGTGACCTTGGAAATACCCGTGGGATATCATTTTCTCTGGTTCTTTCTCCTTGTCCTTCATCGTGATAAGTTTATCTAGGAATTAAGTTTGATATTTTAGATTTGAAGTTGGTGCACCGTGGCTAGGAAGATTTGCGCGTCAGGCTAGCAATGCTGGGAACAGAAGGTTTTTGAAGATTTGAGCCCTTGGATACCCGTAATTTATCTAAGGTTGAGATTTATTTAAGTATTCTAAAGAACTTTGAGCAAAAGTGCAATGTTGCTCTTTGATTTTGCTATAGTTTTCTACTTTCGATTTAGTACACGCATTATTACCTCCGACAGGACGTACCTAGCTCTATGATTATTACTTATTATTATTTGCTTAGGTACTAAATGCATATTACCAATACGTATTTCGATTATTAATGTGACATTTTAGCCTGTTTATAAGTCACTACATAGTAGTGCAAGGTCTCAATAGAAAATTGTATCATACCTTTATTATATTTTCAATAATTTATTACATTTATTGGCTCTTTGAGTTATTGTTTTTTCTGTAGTGTGTCATATGTCAACTTTTTTTGTTTCGTTTTTGCCATAAAGATGGTTTTTACTTCTTGCACATAGAGCAACACGGTCTCTTGCGGTCCGCGTGCGGAAGTCCTTGTTGTATGCACAGAAGTAAATTTTTTTTTTTTTCTTACTATTATTATATGTCTGTGGTTGTATGATCCTGAGTTACGATCAAGAGCACAGAAGCACTGGCGACTGCTTATCCTAAAAAATCACAAAATTGTAGCTGCAAAATTCCATACGCCCATCCATCCAAAATATTCACATTTAAATTTAATTTTCTGAAGATATATTACACACTGTCTGTGATTATGACACTTTGGAGGCTGATCTGCGTGAGCTGGGAGCGGGCAACTGGCGAGCCACCGCGCAGTGAGTCTATGGCGCTCTCTCGTATCGGAGGCCAAGATCCACTTAGGGGTCACTGAGCCAGCGGAGTAAGTAAGTAAGTAGATATATTAGCAGGTAAGCTATGTCAACAAAAACAATAATAAAACTTAGGTAAAACGTAAAATCAAATAATTTATTTAAAACGGAAAGATAAGTAAGTATTAATTTAACAATTTTATTAGACTAGATGAAATCAGCGATGAAATCATATTGATTTATCTATATAAGTGTCCACGGTATCACGGCCTTCCCTGTCTTCCACCTGATCGCACACTCCTTTGAACAGAAAGCGGCACTGAGCAGGATCTCTTCAGAATTGTCGATCAAAATTATTTTTCTGAAAAATTAAAAGCAATATGGAAAGAGCTATTAATATTACGCCAGGAATCGCTTCAAGAAACTATTTTGATAACTTGAGTATTTATGAGCTTTTAGTTATTGGTATCAAAGTGCATTCAGTATTTTACTACCAATCAATTAAAGTAGGGTTCAATTGCAAGTTTCAATTGAAATTATTTTTTTGAAAATATTAATTCAATAAATATGAGAGATCAAAAAAAAAAAATATATACCTAGGACTTCCAACTTAAATATTTAATTGCAGCTTATGGTCTCGATAAGATATGTTAAAAAAGAAATTTCATATCAGTATTGATACGTATTCTAAGTATTATGTATGAATTAAGAACACAATAAAGATACTTTCATGGACTTAAGTAGGTAAGTATAACATTTATTTGTGGAAACAAAGTCCTACTTACCTACGTAAAAAGATTGTAGGTACATATTATGTTAAGTTACTTACCCAAAACAAAATTCGTAATAAACATAATCAAATATTGGCCTTTTACAAACAACATTTTCGCATCTCGATATTGGTCCATTACATAGATCAGACTTCATAAAGGGCGGGAGAAAATTGTAATACTTTTCAACAACATCTGTTGGGACGTAATAGTCTTTTTTATCCCTTTTAATCCTCTTACCAACGTCATTTGTGCACTTTAATGGTTGGTTTATTTCATTAGTGTTTCCATTTACATCGTATTTAGTTGGATCTTCGTTATATAAATTAAAATCTTCAAAATTTCTTTCTAATCTGTCAACATAATTATCATTGTAATAATTAATTCTATAAGTTAGATTGGTGTCTAAATTGTCTTCATTTATTTTCGTCAATTTATCTGCAGTATCGGAAATAGTTTTGTAAACTTGTCTTTTACATAATTCGAAAAGGCTTGGTATTGATTGTAAGTTGTTTCCTTGAATATTCTCTAATTTTGGCGGGACATCAATGTCTAGGTCCCATTGTCTTGAATCTTGACTTAGTTTTAAGCGACAGCGGTAGTTCTGTGCTACACATTGATATGTAGGAATCTTTAGGCACCTGGAAATTTAAAGTTGATAAAGTTATTGCAAGAAGACTAGTTATCTAGACTCAGATTTTGCGAACTGACATACTTTTTTGTAGTAGAAAGTTTACATATTTTTAATTTACCTGAGTAGTATATACTTGAGTTATAGGTATACTAACTTTTGCCCGTGGCTTCGCCCGCGTGAATTTACAATGGAAACAGTGCATTTTCCCGGGACGAAAGGTACCCTATGTCCTTCTCAGTACTTCGAACTATGTGTAAATTTTAGGAAATTTGGTTCAGTAGATAAAGCATGAAGAGGTAACAAACAAACAAAGTCACTTTCGCATTTATACCTAATATTTGTTAGGATTGTTCATTCCAAAAAGTTAGAATAAAATATTTAGTATTTATTCGTCTAAGTCTATTTATTTATTAACAATTTTACTGTTTTTAATTAAAATTTTGAAAAAAATGTAATTTCTCACCCAATATTTAAGCTTCTTGTCATTTGATCCCGAAACATATGATACCATAGCGAGTAAGGTATAACTTTCAGGTTGATGTTTCTCCAGAACCTGAACTCACAGTGGTGATAGTTGTATACTGGTCTTTGAGGGAGCCAATGGAGTTTGTTATCTGAAAAAATTGTAACACTTTCAAATAATTTCAGTCTTACGACGAAAGGTTCAGATGTTTTAAAGTCTGAATTTCAGACTAGCACTATTTTAGTGTGAGAAGATAAATCTGTATTAGATATACCAACTAGTTACCTAAGTATTGACTTATACTACTTACTTAATATTGTATTTATTTTTTTACAATTTTCTTTTTCTATAAATAGTGCAATAAATAGTTGATCTATGTATCTAAAGCTGAAGTTATGTATGTTTATTTGCATGCGTTAAAAATCTCCCTACTTGTGTAGGCTATATTTCCTATAAGCGCAAAACCGCGTGGCGTGCCGCTTTTAAATTTAATATCAAAATAATAAAAATCAAATAACAAATAGATATTATTGCCAGTTTTGAGAACAGTAGAAACGGGAGCGGAAACATCGCAAAGAGCATTAGCTCATCGAGATTCTAGTCCATAAAATTATTACCGCATCGTTTACATAAGCCAAGAATCGAAACAAACAGACAGACCGACACAAATCCAGCAGGAACCGGGATATTACGAATTGTTTGTGTTTGGTGCAGCCGTCGGCTCGTCAAGTCCATTGCATCACATAAACAAATCATCTTAAGAGTTTAACTGCTTAGCTACAGGCTGTTTATGTATGTATGTGGTTGTTAAGTTAAAGACACATCACCAAAAAGGGTCACCACAGGTCTGATAGGATTAATAAATATAAATTACAAATTAACTAAAACCCCGTTTTAATGCTGATTACTAAACTTTACGTTGAAATGCTGATTACTCCTAAACGACTAAACCGATTTCCGTGAATCATGGCTAAGAACACTTTTGATTAAGTTACCTTTCGAACAAAAAATCTAGATCAATATCGGTTCATCGGTTTGGGAGCTACTAGACACAGAGATAAACAGACACACAGATACGTCAAACTTATGTGATACCTACTCCTCTTTTTGGGTAAGGTCCTACAGCGTATGTAAAAGAAAATTCAAATACGAACCATAAAGGCGATTATTTTTTCTACGTCTTTGATTCGAACGGAAATTTTGACCGCATTTACTGTTCGGTACATCTATTGCAGATACGTAAATGTAATTTAATTGAAAGTAGAACAAAAGTGTATTGTCTTTTTTCCAATATGAGGATAAAGTTAATTTTACAAAAATACACTTATACGATATAATAAGACTTTATTATCGCCTCTAATTGCATATGTTGTAAAGTGACGTCTTTGGAGAAAATTCAGCAGTGGAGTTTGTTGCGCCGCCTCTTCTCCACTTGCGCTTTGGAGGCGGTGGTAACCTTAGCTTCAAGTAATTTTATGACGTCAACTAACTAAAAAACAAGAATGTGACGATTTATAAGTGCTATTTTTAAGCTTATTTAAATAAAAACAATTGACTTTGAATTGTTTGAATTAGAATTTCTGTTTTCTTAATTAAGTGATTTGCATTTAGCTTAAATATTGGCAACACAGTGACAACAGATTGGTGCGAGGACCTATACTATAAGCCTAAATTGATATATAAATATTTACCTACTCTATTGTTTAATTTATGTAAAAATCTGTAATTCAGAAATTGGTGGCAAGGGCATTACAAGTACGATAAAGTCTGGTAAGTGAAAATATCGTGAGAAAACTCTAGAACACTCTAGTTGACGTTTTATCAGCTAAGGTGTGAAATAAAGAAGGAAACTCTCCAATAACATTGCCAAAATAATCATTGCGTATAAATTCCTCATCATGATTCCAAAAAAAGCGTAGCTTTTAAATCGGAAGTGAAGTAACAATAAAGTCTATTTTATCACAGATGTGATAGAAAGGGCGATTATAGAAAACTATGTCAGTAATATAGGTCCAAAACACCTATCCCCTGACTAAAATAATCAAGTAACTAACCAATAATAAATACCTACATAATAATAACAAAACACAACACAATAATGATTCTCATACAAACAAAATTTACCACAAACCGAAAGATACCGCAGCCCGCGTAATTCCGCCAACCGTAACGGTAATTCCATCAGCTCATTCTCATCCAATATCAAAAACTTCAGATTTCGCACGTCGCCGATCTCATCAGGCAACCTTTGCAATCGATTCCCGCTCAAATCGAGACATTTCAAACATCTCAACATCGATATCTCTCGGGGTAATTCCGCTATATCATTCCCACTTAAATACAAACTCTCTAAGTGCTCAAGTTTATATATTTCCTTAGGGACCCGTGAGATAAGGTTGTCTTTTAAATATATATCGGTAACTTCAGATTCTTCTCCATCGATTCGATGAATAGGGAATTCGGTGAAACCACGGTAGTTCCAGTGAAGGACGTTAGCTGGTAATAAGTCTTGATAGTCCATTTTCTTTATTTCGTTTTCAATAACATCTTTTATTAAACGAAAAATTGTTTCTGTAACACTTATTTCATCTGGTATAACACTAAAAGGAAACCTAAGTCCTCTGTGTGTTATTTAAACACATAGTACGCTATTCAGAACCAAATATTTTCAATCTTAAAACTGCAACTATGTAAATATTTCCACCATAAACACTAAACACATAGACAATAATGGAACGAGTTATCCCCGAAGGCGTCCCGAGTACACTGCAACGCATCAGCGTTACAAACCTGGATATTTTTAACAACAAGGTCTCGCCTATAAAAATGTGTAAAATTAAAACGTATTTCGCTCATAAATCCGTTGGACCCAATTTTTATACCGATTTATCGAGTAAACACTTTATGAAAAATGTACTTACGTATGTTCTTATGTATGTACTTGTTTTTAGCACTTACTAGTTGTTGCCGGGGGCTCCACACTTGAGAGAATTTCGGGATATCTTTTTATCTGACCTTTTTATCTATCCGCCTCATTTCAGCATAAGAAATATTAATTTTGGCTGTGCCTCAGGTAAGTTTGTCGGGCGTACCTGTAGAAAAGTCATGCCAATAATCCATATTATGGGCTTTAAGATCTTTTTTGAGGCTTAGATAGCTCAGCAATTACAAACGCAATAGTGCATACTTACACTTACATATCTCCTTTTATAGATTTTTAGCAATAGGAAAATGAATTATTGCTTTTCTGATGCAGTCTATTTACAGCATATACGTATCAGTTTTTTTACAGTCAATCCAAGATCGGATATTTACACAAACGAGAGTGAGTAGGCCAAGACAACACTGAGAAGTATTCAAGACAGATTTCATTTCATACGAGCTGGCATACGAAGTGAAAACAAACCAATTGTGAAATATTACAGATGGATCGTATATTTATATAAGCAAAACCGCTCAAGGCGAAAAACCAATATTATGTGTGATACCCGACTAAAGGGACTTGGCGGACTGCCAGCCGAGCGAGCGACCGTAGGTCGAGGACGGTGGGCCAGACGGTTTTCATCATAAATTAATGACAATACATTTTAAATATACTTTTTAGTAAAAAAAAATCTCATACAATTATTCTCTCATTTGGAGTAGATGTGATGTTGACCATCATCCTAACTAATATTATAAATGCGAAAGTTTGTTTGTTTTTATTTGTTTGTTAGGTATATACTGAACCAATCTTTCTGATATTTCTCATACACATAGCTAGAAGAAGGGAAAACGGTACCTTTCGTCCCAGGAAAAAACACAGTTCCCGTGGGAAGTTCACGCGGGCGAAGCCGCGGGAAAAAGCTTGTCTGATTATAAAGTAATGATACAAATAGGATTTGAACCTGCTACTATGGGTGTTGCTACGAAACAGGTGGGCGTCTCAAGTACTAGATCATTACTGCTCCAATTCATATTCTGGGGTCTAATATAGCCACATAGACTAATCAAAATGTGATCCATTTCCTATTTCCTAAATACTTAAAAATTAACCTTATATGTGATGTTATAAGGTTCATTTTACACCCAGATATTGTAAGTTACACTCACGAATCTTTGGACATCTTCTTCGTGCCGAGTCAGAATGGCTATTAAATCAATTTGGACTATAATAGTAAAGCAATGGTTTATTTCACTTTCTACCTCGGTCATATACCATAGGTTATCAAATTTAACTTTTTTGTGTCCTAAACAAAATGATAAATCACCTGAGAACCACCTGGTGATAGCTGGGTTATCAAATTCCACTTTTCAGGTATCCTCAAATCACCCATCCGCAATCACCGGGAGACTACTTGGGTGATATTATACCTAGGTGACCAAAGTGGAATAAACCAAGGCAATGAAAGATTTCTATTAATTTTCTCTTATGAGATTTTGAAATTAGATACCAGGTTATGGAAATGCACTGAAAACAAGCAGACAATTTAAAGAGGTTTCCTTTATTATGGAACATTCAAAATTTAGTATTACTTAATTATAAAGGGTGCTATAAAGAGTACAAGTTAAAAGGTCATATTATCACACAAAATCAGTACAAATATTAGGATCAGACTTTTGAAAGTTACTAGACCATGTAAGAGGTAAGTACATTTTTTTAATTGTATCTATTTCAAATAGATAAATTGTTACTTAGATACATAGTATTGTATATTCTTAGTTAATATAAAGGATCTGTGAATTAAAATTAAGAGAGATCATGTTTTACCTACTCTAAATCAATATCAATACATTTGGTTATATGAAACTCACCAAAAAATAATAATCTAAAAACTCAAACGATATTCAACTCAAAAAAGTCATAAAATGGAAATGAACTTAGGTACTTATACATACATTTTATTGATCATTATTTTCTTCGATTTATTTTATTATCTTATATTATTATAAAATAAATCGTTAAAGAAAATAAACATTACGGGTTGTTATAGTGCCAATAAAAGCCTGAATGATTTTTTTTTAATTTTTGTCTTTCTGTCTGTAGGTTTGTACGCGCATTACGAAAAAAATGAAAGAAATTGAAAGCGATTTCTTACTACTCAATACTGTAACTGCTATGCATGAGTTAATATAATGTTTCAGCTAATGCAAGTTAATCTATTGGGAATATTATGTAATCTAAATATTAAGTCCTTCAACAGCGAAGATGTTCAATTAGGTTTTGCGTCTATTGTTAAACAATTGTTATCAGAAAACCCCGTAAGTGTAGGATTAAGCGCATGTTAATTGTGAAAAATTTATAAAATCACTACCTTTTGAACTATAATCGAGACTAGAACATTTAAAGAAATATAACTTAAACATATATCAAGATCAAAGAAACATAAATTAAAAACTAAAATACAAACTAATTTAAAATACTAAAATAAAAAATAATTACAAGTTGTAAAGAGCGTAGCCCCGCAGCAACGTGCCCTTTAGGCTGACTGCGTTGCCAAGTTGTATGGCAATACTTAGCCTTTCAAGATTATAAAAATAAATAATGAGATCACCGAAATTAATCTACCCGACAGTGAAGACACGAAATCACGAAATGCAAACAAAAAAACAGACGTAATAATAGTCTCCCTTTTTTGTTTCGTTCAAGGGAGTGTGAACATAGCTAGACATTGATAATGTTTAGCTTAAACATAAAGTTAATTAAGAACTACCTAATTAAGTTAGTATCTTCGGATTATCCTAACACGTCGTCCCTTGCCATCTTCATCGTCGCTGTCAAAAAGAAGGTTGTCGGTTCCCCAGCATTAAAGCTTGGACTTCTGGGTTGAGGGGTAGAGCAGGGAACGACGATCGACGCACCATCGGGACTGGGCGGGCTCCTAGATAGAATAAAATATTAGTAAAATAACATACGATGATAAAATAAATGAGAACTCATACGAACCTTATTTTTTAAAATTTATAGGGGCTGACGTTTCTGGCTGCGACCATGGAGGCTGCAAATTTCCCGAAACGTCAGCCGCTATAAGTAAATAAATTAAGGTTCGCGCTAAGTCCCGTTCAAATCATAGTTATGTGTTTAAAGTATGAAAGTTTAAGAAAGACTAAATGGAAACTCTCCCTAAGGTATCTGGTGTAAAGGCGCACTTGAAACACTGGCTCGATTGCCACGTTAAAATCGCAATGGTGTAAACCTCTATTAAATTAGACTCCATTAGATTAGACACCTATATAGGTGTAGAAATCGATGAATTCTCTTTAACATATTTTTTTTCATTATCATTTCAGCCTTTTTTGCCTACAGCTAAGCGTAGGCCTCTGTTCTTTTACGCCATCTTTCTCTGTCCTGTACTTTTCCATCCTCTCCATTTTCCATGCACTATATGCAACTTTGACAATGTCGTCCGCCTATCTTATAACTGGTTTCGCCCAACACTTCGTTCCGATGTCCTAGGCCACCAATCAGTCAATAGGTAAGTTATATTATATAGGAAACAATAATATTTTAGTGTTTATATTTTGTTAAAGAAATTAAGTCCAAATCGTCAGCTTCTCTCAAAATAGTACATGCAAAATAATTACAAAAATCTAGAAGCAGGCCAAACAATACATGCTCATTAGTATTAGGTAACGCTATTTGTAAGGCTTTTTGAAGATAAGTATTTGTACTGAGGGGAGTTCAATAAATTGGATTCCTGCTTCTCGAAGCCAATTAGCACTACCGCAAAAGCCGTAATTCTTGGCTTGTCGAGGAATTGGGTATTTCCAAGAAATCAAATATATTATTTCAATAGATTAATTCAAACTAACTACGGCCAAGGCAAGCCCACGGCACCGCATACGCAAATTTTAGCTTCTCGCATACATGGGTATGCGATTTTAGATCTAAAATGTTATGTCGATAAGATTATCTAATTAAATTAAATTATTATGGCTTTATATCTGTGTTCATCCCTGAAAATATAATGTATGCAATATTTTAGGTCAAACAAAATCGTTATGTAGTATATTGGAAAGGGGTGAATGCGAGATAAACAAACATATCATAGGAAAAAATATATCCATATTTCGTCGTGTTTATAAAAGGCTATATTTAGTAACTAAATCCAACATTCTACAATATAGACTACAAGCATTTAGATACCACTATATAGTAAATAGTAATTCTGTGATCAAACTGGATGAAGCTTTGACTCTCTCTCTCTCTCAGCCGAAAGACGTCCACTGCTGGACAAAGGCCTCCCCCAAGGATTTCCACAACGACCGGTCCTGCGCTGCCCGCATCCATGCGCAACCCGCGACCTTCACCAGGTCGTCGGTCCACCGAGTGGGAGGCCTGCCAACACTACGTTTTCCGGTTCGTGGTCGCCACTCGAGAACTTTTCTGCCCCAACGGCTATCTGTTCTGCGAGCTATGTGCCCCGCCCACTGCCACTTAAGTTTGGCGATTCTGCGGGCTATATCGGTTACTTTAGTTCTCCTACGGATCTCCTCATTTCTGATTCGATCACGCAGGGAAACTCCGAGCATAGCGCGCTCCATCGCCCTTTGGGTGACCTTGAGCCTTCTTATGAGGCCCATAGTAAGCGACCACGTCTCTGTTCCGTATGTCATTACTGGCAACACACACTGGTCAAAGACCTTAGTCTTGAGACACTGCGGTATTTTGGACGAGAAGATATCGCGAAGCTTCCCGAACGCTGCCCAGCCGAGTTGGATTCGACGGTTGACCTCTTTCTCGAAGTTGGACTTACCTAACTGAACTGTTTGTCCCAGGTATACGTAATTGTCAACAACTTCGAGTGTAGAGTCTCCAACCTTTAGAGGAGTGGGTGCGACACGGATATTAGACATGATTTTCGTCTTATCCATGTTCATTTTTAGACCCACTTGTTGAGAGGCTCTACAGAGGCCATCGAGCATTGTGCCTAGGTCTTCCAAGGTCTCAGCCATGACTACGATATCGTCAGCGAATCGAAGGTGAGTGAGGTACTCGCCGTTGATATTGATACCGAGTCCGCTCCAGTCCAGAAGCTTGAAGACATCTTCCAGGGCGGCGGTGAACAGTTTCGGAGATATAACGTCTCCCTGTCTCACCCCTCGCTTCAACTGGATAGGTTTCGAGCCTTGATCCTGGAGACGGACCGACATGGTGGCGTTTTCGTACAAACACTTCAGCGCTTCGATATATCGATAGTCAATTTGGCACCGTTGGAGAGACTGTAGCACAGCCCAGGTCTCGATCGAATCGAAGGCTTTCTCGTAGTCCACAAACGCCAAGCATAAGGGCTGATTATACTCCTCAGTCTTCTGTATAATCTGCCGCAGCGTATGTAAGTGGTCTACGGTACTAAAGCCTTTTCGGAAACCGGCTTGTTCGGGAGGCTGGAAGTCGTCGAACCTGCGAGCGAGACGATTCGTAATGACTCTCGAAAACAGTTTGTAGACATGGCTCAGAAGTGAGATAGGCCTATAATTCTTCAATAAGGTTTTGTCGCCTTTTTTGAAGAAAAGTACCACCACACTTCTGTGCCATGCCGTAGGCGTTTGTCCCTCGAGTATGACAGAATCGAATAGCTTCTGAAGAGCTTTTAACACCGGTGTTCCACCTGCTTTCAGAAGCTCAGCCGTGATTCCATCATCACCCGGTGCCTTATTGTTTTTTAACTGTTTGAGAGCCATTCTAATCTCGTATAGGCTGACGTCCGGGATATCTTCGGTGTAGTGTCGGGTCAATCTGGCTCTTGGATCTTTGGCCAGATTACTAACAGGTGCGCGTACGCTGGTGTATAATTGTCCGTAGAACTTCTCAACCTCTTCCAACAGCTCTGGCTTCGACGAAATGATTCTGCCATCCTCAGTCTTCAGCTTGGTCAGTTGGCTTTGACCAACAGACAGATCCCTTGCAAACACTTTTGAGCCCTTATTTCGCTTAATCGCCTCTTCAATACGGTCAGTATTGAATTGGCGTAAATCGCGCGTTAGGGACTTGGAGATCTGTCTGTTTAGACGTCGATACTGAGCAGCATCGTTAGAGGACTGCAGAACCAAGTTTCGTCTTTCTTCCATGAGTTTGTTGGTGAGGTCCGAGATCTTTTTGGTTCCTTTTGAACAGCGGGTTTTGAAGGCCTTAGACCCAGCTGTTTGGACAATTTGCACAAACCTGTCATTATAATCGTCCAGATTTTCGCAGTCTCCCAGGCATTCGAAGCGATTCTGCAACTCGAGCTGAAAGCTCTCGGGGTTTTGGAGCTGGATAGGCGCTGGTCGGAGCGTAGACTTCATCAGTCGACACCTTTCGAGTTTTATTCTAAGATTCAATGTGCCTCTTACCAATCGGTGATCGCTTCCTGTTTTTACGGCATTGATCACAGAGACATCATTGAATATGTGCCTCTTCGTCGACAAGATGAAGTCAATCTCATTTTTTGTAACGCCATTAGGATGCAACCATGTCCACTTTCGCTGTTTTGGCTTTTTGAAGAAGGAGTTCATCATAAAGAGGCCCTCCTTCTCCATAAAGCCGGCCAGCAGATGACCACGTGCATTCCTCGTTCCATATCCAAAATTCCCCACTC
Source organism: Ephestia elutella (assembly GCA_018467065.1). Lineage (NCBI taxonomy): Eukaryota > Metazoa > Arthropoda > Insecta > Lepidoptera > Pyralidae > Ephestia > Ephestia elutella. The sequence goes on along the minus strand of CM031571.1, from coordinate 13,924,390 downwards.
TCAGCTCATCATCGCTTCGTTTGCCCAGTTTCGCGTTAAAGTCCCCCATCACAACGGTATAGTGGGCCTGGGAGCTATGTATGGCTCTAGAAATATCCTCATACATAGTCTCTACCTCGTCGTCGGAGCGATATGAGGGCGGTGCGTATACTTGTATTACCTTCAACGAATACCGTTTGGTGATTCTGAGTACAAGGTACGCTACCCTCGCCGAAACACTCTCGAACTGGACCACGTTGTTGACGAGGGACCTGTGGACGATAAACCCGACACCACCCTGGGACAGTTGGTCGCCCTCCCGGAAATAGAGCAGGTTTCCGGATTTGAGGATCATGGTGTCCTCTCCCTCTCTTCGGACTTCACATAATCCTACAATATCCCATCGTAACCTGCTCAATTCTTCCTCCAGTTCAGCGAGTTTCTCGTCGGTCCGCAGTGTGCACGTGTTGTAAGTTGCCAGGGCCAAGGGTCGTCGGGGTTGGTAGCCTGGCATCTGCCGGGGATTCTTAGCACCCCCTGCCCCGCCGTTACCGTGACCGCTACCAGAGTCCGGGATAGCGGGGCCGCCGGGGACTAGGGGCCGTGTTGTGGGTGTACCAACCATGGGGGTTTTGCCGTAATCGCCACGCTTGGCAGGCGGGTTGGCGATCGCAGTGTGATGTCATAGTACGCGGAAAGATGCTGCTGCCCATGCTCCGGTGTTTTTGATCCCTTAGTCGCCTCTTACGACACCCACGGGAAGAGATGGGTTGGTGCTATTCTAGGGCCACACCACAGGCCAACCTTTGAAGCTTTGACTAATCATTCGGAAAACAATGTTCAAATAACCGTAAAACAAATGCTGCCATTAGGAATTTGCTTACGATTATTTATTGATATTATTATCAGCATTCAATCAAACGAAAAATAATTATGAGCATTTCTACTGAAATGCGAAGAGTAAAATTGCTAGGTAATCATTTCAGTTCGCTTAATATAAGGCGCCACTCCATTACTGTGGATGTGCTTTGAAACAGTTATACAGTCTTATGCAGTAGTGGATTTACGCTTTAATACAACTTTAGTACAAAACAGGCTTCAAAAAAACAAAAGCAAACTTATCAGCTACTACTGCAACTTGAGGTGCAATTTTCTGCTATCTACAAGGGTGATTTAATTACCTGAAATTCTTTTTCAGTCGTCAGACAGACCTTGTTTTGAAACAAATCGGAAAAATGACAGAAGAGACAGTTAGAATTATAAAAATTTCAAATCATAAACATTTAGGTAACATTCATTTGAAGAAATAATGAAAAACATTCAGTTATGCTTCGTCGTATTAACAACATCAAGTTAATTTAATATTTTCATTATAAAATACGTAACTCTTTTTGTTGATGATGAATTTAACGTACCAATAAGTTTTGTAGCTGACTGCCTTTTGACTAGCTTAGGTTCTGAAGCACATTCTCCAATTGACGCCGGTGCAGAGTTCTCAGATTGAGTCTTCTTTTCACTAAAATATGATGTAGTCGATTCTCCTCTGGTATATGGTCTAGACTCTCGATGGCTTTTGTTTTCATCATCACCATTAACAAACGACTCGGCAATCTGAAATAGCTGAAGACCAAATTTGCTGGATTCTCTTCGCAAAGATTTCTTGTTAGCAAATTCTGCCAAAGATTGCCTCCTTTCACCCTCCGGATTTAATTTGAGCATCGCTCTTTCTTCTTCTTTAACTTTAATCACATCCACCACAGCACTTAATACTAATATAACCAGAAACACCGTTATTCCTATCACTGTTATAGCATTGTTATTACTTTCCATGTTTTCAAATTTGTTTTGCTTAGGGCTGGGCTTATTATCAGGTTTTTTAGTGAACACTTCTAATACACTACAACCATTTTTTATAAATTGTGGAATGATTTTTCCTTTCACTTGTTTTTCTTTTATTTCATTGTACTTCGGGATCACTTCTTGTTCTACCACCGGCGGAATTGTATCTGATATTTTTGTATCAGTATCTTCTACCTTTTCTTTCTTAAACAATATACGAATATTGAACAAAAAGTAAATGGTACCGGCGATCATGAAGAGTAAAATCTTATGTTCGTTCATGTTTACATCGCAAAAGCACTGGTTTGTTTTGACAGTGGGTCGCGCGTGCGTGTATTCTATTCGCGTACTGAACAATTATTGTTTGAAAAGCTCAAATGCTTGAAATTGATTTATGATTTTTGTGGGCAGTTTTAGGTTATTTTTGAAGTTATTCGTGGTGTTGGACTGATCCACTGCGTCATTTCTAGTTCTGTGCGAGGTGGGTGCTTACTGCGCATGTGCGGCAGCGTCTGGGTCGGTAGCTCGGATCGAAGTGTTGGTTACCGTAGCTACACGAACGCAGACTACTGATGATCCGCATATTGGAAGTGTCATCTGATAACGATGTTATTTCTTTTTTCTCTAGCAATCTGGCTGGAGTTAATTAATATCTTTTATCAGCAGTCTGTCCCGATTGCCTTTTATCAAATTCGTTTGAGTGCAATCGAGTGCAACGTATTGACACGAGATAAACTTTTTCATTTATTCGTTTTATCTGATCGATTTGTTCTACATGTATTTGGATCGGCTCCTTTGAACGTTTAAATTAATGTCACCAAACAATATATAAAAAATTGAAGCACAACTAGGTATTGTTGAAATCCTCCACAAATTCTGAAATTATTAAAAATAATACATAAAACACATTTTTCATAGCCGACGATTTTCACGAAACTGTTTAATTATGTACATGATTTTATCTTATTTTGTATATTCAATGCCATGACTTCATCAAGTCAAGTCTAAAAATTTGTTACTATAAAAAATAATTCGTAAAATAATCATTGCTTTCATGAAGCATACTCGTATAAAATGACTGACCGTTACTTCACAAAGCACTCATGATATCACCAATATAGAGTCCAGTGAAGTAAATATTGTCGGCATGAAATCGCCTTTATAATTTTAGAAGCACTCACCACTCCCGAATATGATGTTGATTGAAATACGAACAATTAACGTGCACTACGGACGGACGGAAATACACTCCGGCCATAACGTGGCGCTATTTCAAAGAAAGCTTATATGACTTTGATAGATGTGCTTTTTACAAATGCTATTTTAGGCAGACAATTTGGCTAACCCAAGTAGAGCTGGCTTGATGTCACCAAGGATATGCATGCCAAAGGTCAACTCAGGACTCCGAAGAACATGCGAAGTGGAAAAAAAAGGAATAAAGCGGACCCTGGGTTCCGACGCGAATGCTGAGGATGCAACCGGGAAAGCGCTCAGATGAGATTCTCTATCGAGAGAGATGCATTGGACCAATTTCGAAACTGTTTGTTTTGGATGCACCTACGAGTATGTCGATATTCTGTCTGTTATCAGATCTGGGTATTTTTATTGACACAACATTATAATCTTAAATATGTCAAATTTTCACTGATTTGCGCAAACATTTCATTTATTTAAAATGTATGTTGTATTATTTCAATAACTACGATAAAACGGTATGTTCAACGACCTTACGATACACTAATAGACACACTGCTGGTGTGTAGATTATTCTACTAATACGGACCATCTGACCATCTAAATCTCACCACCGGTGATCAGTTGAGAGGAAGATTTCCCATTTGACTACTGGAGGGCAATTGGGAGCAATTAAGTCCTAATTTATTTCCAATGATAAAGTGCGGTGGTGGCCGAGTGGTAGAGCGCCCGCCTGTGGATACAAAATTCCAGGTTCGAATCCTACCCGGGCTACATGAGTTTGTATACCAATCTTAGTTTTCAATGTTAGTTTTCATCGACCACCACTTGCTTCCGGTGAAGGAAAACATCGTGAGGAAACCTGAACTCTGGTTGATGATTATCAGCTAGTGTGTGAAATGGAGAAGGCAATGGCAGACCACTCCATTAAAATTGCCATGAGAGTCGTTGTGTGTGTTTCATTCCATATAATGAGCACGACCCTCAGTCATGAGGAAATACGACTAAAGAGATAAAGTGGGATTTTTTTGTCTCAGCTGACCACCACTGGTGGCCTTTTGAACCGTTCTGGACCATCTGACCACCAAATCTCACCACCGGTGATCAGATGAGTGGCAGTCGATGAAAAGTTATGTCAAGCAACTTAGTTTAACACTTAAATATATTCAGAAATAAATAAAATCAAAATACCATGAATAAAACAAAGTTATTTAGTACTGTATACATCCGTATTAATGGTTTCTACTGCTGAGAGTTTGTGCATCTTCAGCGTGGCTGTAATGGCGGTACGTGCGCTGCATTTTAATGCAACTGCTAAGAGAATTGTTTACGGTTTAAAGGAAGCAGAATGCTCATGAAAACTAATAATTGTTTTATTGCGGTTAATGTACTTTTACAGGCAAGTAGTTTTATTTATTTTAATTCATTGTTTACCGGTATTGGCTCACTCGGCTAAGTCGCAGGTTCAAATCCTAGGCGCGGCCAACATGTATTTATAGAGTTTGTAGATCAATCTGACTCATAAATGGTAATTTTCGTCGACCACCTGATCCATTTAAGGAAAATATCCTATCCACTATCTTTTCTTTTTCTTTCCACACTAGCAGATGCCTGTTCAGTTTACTTGCTGCTAGATGGCGGTAGTCGTCAAGTTATGTCAGGTGCCTGTAGTAAAGCGAATTGAAAATTTATTTCACTATCGCATTTCTCGAGCGAATATGCTTTAATTAACATAATAAATGAACCATTGTATACCACAAAATATCAGACCAGTTAAGGCTCCTACTTGGATTTCTATTTCTCGCTTCGTCGCATTGGTGCATTAAAATATGCCAGGGAGATGGTATGCTTGGAGCTTAGAGCATTTAACAATCGGGAGAGGCCACTTACTGGCATCCCTTCCTGTTCTTATTTAAGAGTTGTGCTCTTGTGTCGGTGGAGTATACGCCACACCTCTCTATTCTCGGCTTTACTTTACAGTAATATCACTCTGCCATTATATGATCTTTTGAAATTCTTATGATTGTATGCTTAAATTTTAAGCTGTGAGTGGTCGGTCAGAAAACCGATTACTCACAGCTTATAAATTAAGCACATCTTTGTGTGTGTGTGTAGGTATACTTTACTCCGCCCGGTCAAGCCCTTTATGAAGCTAATAAATGCGCATTGCGTTAGTGAGCGCGTTTTACCCCCACCGAGAGTGTAAAGACTTTTTTTAAAGAAATTTGGCGCATCGTCTCCTCTTGGTTAAATGCTCTAAGGCTCGGAGTCCCCAGTGCACCAGACTTGCATATCATGCGACTTAATTGCATTACTCGGTTTTTATTGTGCTGGTGCAAATGGCGAAAGTAGGACTTACAATTCAGAGGAACGGAACTAACAGGGAGTAATGAGTTTAAGAGATTTCTGTTTGCAAACTGTTGCTTGTAAAAAGCTTTTTGAAATATATATATTTTGTCTTTATAGTTAAAATAAGCTTAAAGTTAGCTTCCCTCAGCGGTGTTCCCGAATAGGTTCGACATTGGGGCCTTCAAGAAAAGAGCCTATCGCTTTCTCAAAGAGACGGCAACGCATCAGTGACCTTTTTAATGTCGTTGCTGTCTGTGGACTGCGGTGATTACAATTCTTACCATCAGGCAACCTGCATGCTCGTTTGCCTACTATTCTATAAAAAAAAGGATATATTTTCCATTGAATATTATTTTTTTCGGATCCAAGGAAAGTATTATATTCGCGTAGAATTATTTTAAATTAATAAAATTTGAAATGCATTAAATATATCTCAATATGAAATTGCAAGCAAAAGCTATAGACAACTGTAACTACATTAGGTACCTAATACTTACATTACAGGCTGTTTTACAAACGAATTTTAAAACGAATTATAATAATCATGCTAATGTAAAGTATGGATGTTTAAATGTTACTCAATAATCCTCATCCAGTGACGGATTTTGACGATATTTATATGGTTAGTGTAGAACAAAGGCTCATTTTTATCTCGAATTTGACTTAAGAATCAAGCCCCAGAGATGGTATCTCCATCTCTCAATACAAAAATAAATTGGATTATGGTAGCTAACTAGGTAACTTTTATTTTTTGGAATTTAATACCTACTAAATTCCTTAAAATAGAATTTTCTATTTTATCGGACCTACCACAATAAGGCTGTCACATGTCGATATCAATTGCAAACAACATAAAAAGGCTTTTTAATCTATTCCAGTCCGTGTGTCGAGCATAAAAGCGTACTTTTCAACGCCAATTACACAGCTTGTCTGTACCAATCACGATCGCTTCTACATCCCGGCTTTCAACGTTTGTATCAATAAATTTGTTCTGAATAGGCAATTTGGGTTATAAAGACGCTGCGGGCTTCAGGGCTACCCAATTTTTGGAAATAACTTAATTTACAAAAGTTTAAAAACACGACGGTTCTGACGTCACATAGCATGTTACTTTAGACAACGTGATGAACTTAAGACGCTAAGAAATTAAGGTGGATTAAAGAAAGTTTCAATCAAACACACATTTTTGGGGCAGTCGTCGTGTAAAGAAAGGTGATACAATATTAATGTACCCAATGATTTAATTATTATATAACTAGCTTTTGCCCGCGGCTTCGCCCGCGTGAATTTCCCACGGGAACAGTGCTTTTTCCCGGGATAAAAAGTAGCCTATGTGCTATTCCAGGTCATTATCTACCTCTGTACCAAATTTCATCGAAATCCGTCCAGTAGATTTTACGTGATTGAGTAACAAACATCCTCACAAACTCACAAATTCACAAACTCACAAATTCACAAACTCACAAATTCACAAACTCACATCCAAACATTCGCATTTATAATATTAGTATGGTGTGCAGAACAACTACGGTCTGCTACCAGAAAATGTGGCAGAGAGAATCCGGACAAACGAAGCGGCGGGAAGAATTCTGTACCGGAACTTCACCGGGAAAAAACCACCGGTAAAAATAAGTACCGGGAAAAAATCTCCACGCGGCACCACGTTTGCCCGACTAAAACCTAACTAACTTAACGCAGTCTGCTACCACCGTAGCTTATGAAGGGAGCTACAGGGCCCTATATAATAACCTAACCTATAAATTAACTACAATTGAAAACCACTTACCAAACTAAATCTTCTTTCTCTTCGGATCCAAACTTGAGTGTCTTCGGGAAGGGGGAATTCCTAATCACCCTACCTAACCCATGAGATCTCAATTCCCCAGAACAAATAAATAGATTTCTTCCCGAAGTTGGCTCGGCAACAGATAGATGTGAGCGAGCAGCCACGCGTCACATCCCACAGGAGAAAGTCACAATGACGGGTACACAAACACAAAGTTCAATAGTTATTTAACAAACAGGAAATTCACAAATACAACTCAAGCTAATTAGCAATCAAAGAACGCGGGACCTCTCGCGTATTAAAAATCAAACCGATATCGCATAGGACAATGGCGGCCGTCCGCGACCCATCTTACACGCGAGCAATGTGAGAACCCCAAAACGCCTGGCGGCGATAACAGGAAACGCCTGCGTTTAGTTTTACCCAATATATTACAAACATCCCCCCGTCCCGGTCTGAGAAGCAGACCGCTAGCTTACTCTACGGGAAGGCGGGCGAGAGAGGTCACACCTCTCCTTAAAATCGAACCGTCGACCAACACCTCAGCCACACGCGGAGTGCCATCTCCGCCAAGAATCAAACGTAATATGCGAGCTCGTCGCCAAAGCAATGAGGGCAAATTTGCCTCTTTTAACAATACTAAATCACCCTCCCTGGGAGGCTCAGTCCTGTCTGTCCACTTCACTCTTTGCTGCAGCAAATGCAAATATTCAAGCGACCAGCGACGCCAAAAGTCCTGGCTCATTTGCTGCAACATTTGAAAACGCGACAACCGATATACGCGTTCATCCTTCCACGGGTATTCGGGCAGGGCATTCAACGGCCCTCCCACCAAAAAATGACCAGGGGTGAGAGCTTCCAAGTCATTTGGATCTGGAGATAGCGGACAGAGAGGACGAGAGTTGAGGACCGCCTCAACTTTACAAAACACTGTGGCCAGCTCTTCAAAAGTTAGAGCCGTTTCTCCGATAATGCGGCGGAGGTGGGTCTTTGCGGATTTCACAGCCGCTTCAAAAATCCCTCCCCAATGGGGGCAACTTGGGGGACTAAACTTCCAGGTTATTCCCCTTTGGGCAGCAATTTGACTTAAACTAGTACAATTTTTATCAATAAACACAGAAACATCCTTAAGATAATTTACAGTTCCTTTATAGTTTGTGCCATTGTCAGACCTAATAAGGGAAGGTAGACCTCGACGCGAAACAAAGCGATCCAACGCGGCGACGAAGGCCTCCGTAGTCAGAGCCGATACCACCTCCAAATGGACAGCCTTGGTGGCCAAACAAACAAATACACACAAATAGCCCTTCACAATACGGGCATTACGAAAGGGAGAAGCCTTGATCGAAAAGGGACCGGCAAAATCGGTTCCAACGCCGTCAAACGGTCTCGAAGGTCGGATTCGATCAGCGGGCAAATCACCCATCTGTGGTTGCATCGTGGATGCCTTCAACCTATAACATGCAATACATCGAAACAGGACACTACGGATTGCTCTTCGGGCTGACAAAATCCAAAACTCGCGTTGCAAAATAGCCAACAAAGCATTGCACCCAGCATGGGCGTTACGAATGTGTCGATCAGACACCAAAAGCTGCACCAAGGGTCCGCCCTTGGGCAACAACAGAGGATGGCGAGTCTCATATGGAAGATCCGCCTTCCGGAGCCTGCCTCCAACCCGAAGAAGCCCATCCGAGTCGATGTACGGGTTCAAACGAGCGACCGCGCCCTTCAACTTAGCGCGTCCGTCGCGCAAGATACGAAGCTCTGACTCAAACCGTCCGGTCTGCACGACACGGACCCAATGCAACAATGCGCTCCGGCGCTCTTCTGCACCTGCAATCGGCTCCAACCGCTTTGCCTGTGGGTTTCTACAATTATGTATGAAACGCTTAATCCAACTGGTGACACCCAGAAGCTTATCCAAGCTGCTATACCGAGCAAGTAGCCAATCCGGCTCCGACGTCGTCTCAGCGACTACAGCATGTACACGGAGCCCAGTCAAACTCAAAGAAGTAACATCTGTCTGACAGACAGGCCAAGAAGTTTCTGATCCCATCAGCCACTCTGGACCCCACCAGAGCGGGTGTGACACCAATTCTGGTGCCGTACAACCTCGGGAGGCACAGTCCGCTGGGTTAAGCTCTCCCGGCACATGTCTCCATGTTATATCAATTCCGATATTCTGGATTTGGGAAACCCTGTTTCCCACAAAAACCTCCAAGGTATGTGGGGCCGCGCGCAACCATGCAAGCGCGACCTGGCTATCCGACCAGGCGAAGATGTCCCGTATCTCGACCGTGGCCGCCAGCTCACTGGCAACGTGATGCAACAATTTAGAAAGAAGGTGAGCTCCACTCAACTCAAGCTTGGGAATAGTCAGCCTAGTCCTGATGGGGGCGACCTTGCTCTTCCCTAACAAAAGCGAGACATTGACCCGGCCATCGGCGTCAACTGTCCGCATATAGACTGACGCGGCGTAGCCTCGCTCCGACGCGTCACAAAAGCCATGCAGGCTGGCTCGATATTTCCCGGGGGCAATATTCGACGAGGCAAGGCAATCCGATTGACTTCCTTAATCGATGAAAACAACTCGAGCCAATCATCCAATGGAGAGCCAAACAGCGGCTCGTCCCACGAGACGCCCAAAGTCCAAAGTCTCTGAAGAAGACACTTTGCAGAGAATATCACTGGACTGATCCAACCGCTTGGATCGAACATACGGGCTATTACGGACAACACCGTTCTCTTAGTCCAGACCTTTGGTATTTCCAAGTCCACTTGGAATGTAAAAATATCGGTTAGCGGCTGGTACTGCATGCCCAGCACCGCTATCCTGTTGGGATCATCCACATCCTCAAACAGGTGAGGGTTCTGTTGGTGATCCTCCGGGATCCCTTCTAGAACTTTAGGCTCGTTAGACAACCACTTACGTAGCTCGTAGCCACCTGTCTTCAATATTTCAATCAATTCATCCCGCAGTAGGAGGGCCTCCTCAATACTTTGGGCTCCGGTGCACACGTCATCAACATACAAGTCACGTGACAGCATGGAAGCCCCACGGGGAAAGCGGATCCGTTCCCGCTCTGCCAATTCAAGCAATGATCTGATGGCGATATAGGGACTAGATTTCAAACCATACGTGTTTGTGTTGAGTTCATACACCGTCACAGGATCCTCAGGGCGCTCACGCCAGAGTATCAACTGGAATCGCCTGTCCTCAGGATGTATGACTGTCTGGCGGAACATCATCCGGATGTCCGCACCAAAAACCACTTGATGTCTTCTAAAGTTCAAGATGATGTCAATTATGTCCCTATGCAATTTGGGACCCGAATGCAAACACAGATTCAACGAAACCCCGTTCGAAGTGGGTGCGGACCCATCGAAGACGGTCCTCAATTTGCCTGTTGAGGCCTTCACCACCGCGTGGTGGGGCAAAAAATAATGCTCAGTTGAGCTCCAATCAACTCGAGCCGGAGACATGTGACCCAAATCCTCGTACTCGCGCATAAATTCAATATATTTATCGCGAAGTACGTGGTCACGCTGCATGCGTCGCTCCATGGACAGCAGTCGTTTCTCCGCAAGCGCCCTACTTTGCCCTAGGCTAGGACGAGAGGCAACAAAGGGTAACCTAGTTACAAACCGACCGGAGGGCAACCTCTCCGTGGTCGATCGAAAAAGGGCTTCGCACTCAGCGTGTTCCGGATCCATCCTGGAACTCATAGGTGGCTCCTCCACCTCCCAAAACCTTTGCATGGTCTTGGCCAAGGACGCAGATGCGACAACCGGTGGCTCCTCCGCGGTGCCATTATCAAACACAGGGCCCATCAGGGCAAAACCAAAAATCGTAGACACTGCCATCAGTGAAGACGAACCCAGAGCCTTCTGTGTACCCAACAAAATCCAACCCAATACGTCCGAGCCCAGGAGCAAGTCCACTGGGCCGGGATGAAAGACAAAGGGGTCGGCCAAATCCAGACCCGAAACCAAAGACAACACACCCGGCGGTATGTCTGTCGAGGGGTGCCAACCCGCAATGGTATCCATTACCATAGCCGAAGTCGTGATCCTCATTGTGGAGGACTTCAGCGAAGAAAAGGTGACAAGTGTCTGGCCCGTCAGACACTTCACTTGTATGCCACCAACTCCAAGAAGTGGCACAGGCGAGTCTTCCACGACTAAACCTAACTGGCGTGCCACTCGAGTGGTAACCAAACTGCTTTGAGCCCCTGAGTCCAACAGAGCTCTCAAATTAATGGCTTCCCCCCCACGACCCCATACGCGGACCACCGCGGTAGGAAGCAGAACCGTCCGCGGCTCTGTCCCAGCAAGGGAGCAAGCTAGTTACGGGCTCCCCACTCTCTCCAAACCAGGGGCGCGCCACTGACCCGGATAATATGGCGGGCGAGTGCACATCCCCATCTGAGGGGGGCATAACCCGCGGCCCGGCCATACATATGGTACGGCGGGTGGTACTCCAGCCGTGGGTACTCGTGCAGCGGCGGAGAAAACCGCTGCGGCTGCATGTGTTGGGCATTGGTAACCCGCGTGGAGGGGTGTCCCCACTCTCACGTCCGATCTAGGGCCCCCGCCCATGGGGGCCCTATCCGGGGCCTGGCCAGCCACATACTGGCCACGACCTTGGGGCGCGTGGTCCCGGTCCGCCAAGACCCGCGCCGGTACGCGACCCCCTCCCGAGGGGGGGTGCGACGAGCGAAGCCGCGTCCTCCGTCCGATGGTGGAGGGCTTCGCGCAGGAGCGCCCCCGCCCATAGGGGACCCCTGCCTCAACAACCGGGGGCTATCCCCGTTCCGGTTCATGCAGAGCATCACGTGGTGCAGCCCACGGCATGCACTGCATGGTATGGCACTGGGACAGTCACGTGCATAGTGACCGCCCAAACAATAAAAGCAAAGTTCATGCCGCTTTGCCATGCGGCGCCTATCTTGTACTGGCAGTCTCTGCCAGTCCCTGCATTGTAGCAGGCTGTGGCCCATCCGGCCACATTGCAGGCAGTCCGCGTCCCTCGCGACTGCTGCCGTGTGCGCAACCCGCACACCAGCTCCACGCGGTGGCGGTTGCCGTCCCTGTTGGGGCTTCCCTCGCCATGAGGGTTCCAAGGGCCTACGTTCAGGCGCTCTGGATGGCGCTGAGTCCGTCATGGTATTCTCAGCAGCCCGTGCCTCAAACTCCAAAAACTTCACCAAGTCAGTGAATGTTGGTAGGGTGGTGCTGTCCCGCTCCGCATTCTCGCGCTCAAACCGCGAGCGGATGTCATTGGGCAATTTGCCCAATACAATGTGCACCAGCAAAAAGGACCATTGGTCCACCGGCAGCCCCAGTGTGCGGAGCGCGTTACAGGCCACTGTAACGGGCGTGAGCAACTGCAGGCGCAACTGTGCCCTGTTGGCCACCTTGGGCAGGGCCATCAACTGTGCGGCGTGCGCATCCGCTAACAAACGTAAGTTTTGGTAGCGGGAGTTCAATAACTCCCAAGCCGTATCGTACTGGTCGTCCTCCACCCGGAGGTGCTGGATGAGCGACCGCGCTTCATCCTCAAGAGTGGAGAGGAGGTAGGCCATCTTCTGGGCCTTCGACAAATCCTGTCGTGCTACGACCAGGGACTCAAACATATTTTTATATGCCACCCACTCCTCCATCCTACCCCCAAAGTGGGACAGCTGAAGGGTGGGGAGCCGACCAGTAACCGCTGGTCCTTCCTGTCTAACAGGTGTGCGAGGGGCTGGTCCGCCAGCCTGTCTCGCCCTTATTGCGGCCGCCGCCTCCACGATGTCATCGTGCAGACTCAGGATCTGGTCCAGGTCCGCCACGTGACCTGCGTAGACCTCCGGGGTAAGGTCGGCTTCGGTAAGCGCCGCCATGGCCGCTTCCGCGTTGTTCAATCGTGAGCGGAGCTGATCCGCTCTTTCCAGTATAGCGGCCTCCCTGTCCTTCCGGGACAGGAGTCCACCGGCCGTCACAAACCATCTCAATTCGTTGGCGAGTGTCGCCTTAGCATTGGGGACCTTCGCCATCGCGTAAAGTCACAAACAAAAAATAACAAAAGGTAAATAAAAAACAACAAAATCAAACAACTACACGAAGAACCGCGGTAGGTATGAGAATGGCACAAACCCGGAACGCACGGTACAAACCGCAAACAAATACAAAAAAGGTTACAAATATTCTTATACAAACAAACTAAGAAAAATCTAATAATTTTTACAAACAATTAATTATTTTTTACAAACGAACAAATAGAGGGTAGATAAACTACGCTCTGCTACCAGAAAATGTGCAGAACAACTACGGTCTGCTACCAGAAAATGTGGCAGAGAGAATCCGGACAAACGAAGCGGCGGGAAGAATTCTGTACCGGAACTTCACCGGGAAAAAACCACCGATAAAAATAAGTACCGGGAAAAAATCTCCACGCGGCACCACGTTTGCCCGACTAAAACCTAACTAACTTAACGCAGTCTGCTACCACCGTAGCTTATGAAGGGAGCTACAGGGCCCTATATAATAACCTAACCTATAAATTAACTACAATTGAAAACCACTTACCAAACTAAATCTTCTTTCTCTTCGGATCCAAACTTGAGTGTCTTCGGGAAGGGGGAATTCCTAATCACCCTACCTAACCCATGAGATCTCAATTCCCCAGAACAAATAAATAGATTTCTTCCCGAAGTTGGCTCGGCAACAGATAGATGTGAGCGAGCAGCCACGCGTCACATCCCACAGGAGAAAGTCACAATGACGGGTACACAAACACAAAGTTCAATAGTTATTTAACAAACAGGAAATTCACAAATACAACTCAAGCTAATTAGCAATCAAAGAACGCGGGACCTCTCGCGTATTAAAAATCAAACCGATATCGCATAGGACAATGGCGGCCGTCCGCGACCCATCTTACACGCGAGCAATGTGAGAACCCCAAAACGCCTGGCGGCGATAACAGGAAACGCCTGCGTTTAGTTTTACCCAATATATTACAAACATATGGATACAAGAGATCCTTTAAAGATCTGTATACCCATTTTGTTTCAAGATAATGATGAAGAGACCTTTTTGAAAGTCATCAACATATACATGTTAGAGACAACCCTACACGATCCGAGTTTTTCCGACGCATTTCCAAAAGCATGCTTAATGAACCTGAATGGCTTTATGATGAGATATATGCCTTATTTCCTCCAAAATCGACCTTATTCCCTTGCCATAAGGTACCGTGAGAAGAAGTATCAATTCGACTTCCAATCGGTATGATGGATTAGGGCGTGACTTGCGTCGATGGAAATAGTCTGCAATAAAGATTTTCAACGGAAGTGATTTGATTTTTGATTTCAAATTTAAGTTGAAAGTAGATGTTATTTTTATGAGTGATGTAGGTAGAATTAATGCGGAATGAATAAAGCATCATTATAAATATGCCTAATATATATTACGGAAGGCTGCAAAATTTGCGTACTACGAAAGGATGGCGTAGAGTTATGGCTACGCCGCGCCGTAGCGTAGGATTTCGTAGACGCGTAGAATTTAAGTACTTTTCGTGGTATGGATTCTTTTTCAGCCGGCATTTCGAACTGCGCCCCAGAACTTTACCCCAAATTTAAAAAGGAGTTATAGATATCAATACTTACAAAAACTTAAAATTATTGTGATTAATTAATCTAAGGTTGGTTTCAGTTGCCATCAATCTAGCTTCTATTATTATTCTATCCGTCTATTATAATTTAGATTACATCTAAACCAGGCTGCCTGTTAAAACTATTGACATTTCTAATGCACGAATTGTGTTATCTGCGGCTACGAATTGAATTTGAAATGTATTGGATTGACAAGCTGTGGTGGCTGTGAAATTTCAGTTTACTGACGATACCAATTATTACTCAGTCATTTCGTATTCCAATGGCGATCTGTGGCTCTAAATAAGATGGTTTTTAGTAAGTGTTGCTATTATGTGCCAAAGTTGAAGATCTGTTAATTTAAATGTTAATAACTCAATCACGTTCTTGGTTGAATTTAATTGTAGAATGTATGTTTTATGTTATTTTTATTTTAAGTTTTGACTTTAACTGAGTTATAGATAGGTTTCTTTTTAATCGCAAAATTCGGTTAAAGTAAAGATCGAAAATATTTTTTTTTGATTATTTAATTTCCTACATTTTTTATTGTTATATTTAATTTATCTGGCTTATTCTTTTATCAATTTTATTTATATCATCACTACCATCGAGATATTGAAATTTGTCAAAGACGTTAGTTTGTTTCCCTGTAAGTTGAAGTATACTCGTAGTATAAGTAAGGCCCACTCAGTTAGATAGCTGAGAACTAAAGCTAATTTGCAAGGTTTCATACCATATTTGTATTTATAAATAAGGTGAAAATGACTCGAAGATATAAATTTAACATCACATGGACTCAATTAGATTGATAAAATCGTTCTGAATAGCCAATCGGAAAGGCACACTTTTTCAACCCCATTTGAATTCGAACGAGAATTTAAAGAGGCGAATTTGGTTTTGATATCGCCTGACTCAGTTTCAGCTTAGGCCCTTGAATATTTTCTAAAAATAGCCAGTTTGATATAGGTAATAAGTTTTTATGTTTTATATGTTGTAAAGTGACGTCTTTGGAGAAAATGCAGCAGTGGAGTTTGTTGCGCCGCCTCTGCTCCACTTGCGCTTTTATTTGGAGGCGGTGGTAACCTTAGCTTTAAGTCATTTTATGACTTTAACTAACTAAAAAACAAGAATGTGACGACTTATAAGTGCTATTTTTAAGCATATATAAATAAAAATAATTGACTTTGACTTTAAAAATTCAAGATTTTATTTCACTCGAGAAGCACTTTTTTGAGATGGTCGCTTTTAAACGCTCATCAAGGACAACGAGTTATGTTGTCGACGTGGGCGTTGTTGCTTATAAATAATATTTGCCTTGTACCATAGCATTGCGCTGCGCAGCGTTCTATCACTCACCTAGGATGCAGACTCAAGTACCGCCTTATAGATTAGTAGCGTGGCGTCTTCCAAAATATAACTAAACACCAACAAACAATGGCTGCTCCTTGGCTGCGTCTGAGTGCCGTCTTTTGTATGCTATGATTTATATTCTGCTGCTATTCACTCGCTCCTTATGTTATGAAATATCTTCCAAACGACTATTGTTGAAGTGGTTGTGGTAAAGTGGTAAAGACATTCGCCAGTGACATCTTTGGTAAAAAGGTCCTAGGTTCGATTCCTACTCGAGCCACATGAGTTTGTATACCAATTTGACTCATGTATGGTATTTTTCATAGACCACCACTTGTTTCCGGTGAAGGTCTCTCTCAGAAAGTAAAGTCAAAGTCAAAGTTAAAAATACTTTAACTTGGCCTTCAAAGAAGGCATTTTTCACCTAGAAAACTAAACAATTTAAGGATTTTTAGTTAATGATTTATCAGCTAGTATATGGCGAAACCTCGTTGATTTGATTGAGAGATAGAATTGAAGTTTAATTTAATTATCAACACACTTGCTCGTAAAGTGGGTCTTATTACATCGAATTTAGGCCCATAATGTAATATATTACGAAGGTATTACGAATATATTACGGAGGTGTTCGGAAATAAAAATTACCATACTGCGCTATACAAAAAGATAGAAAACTAATGCGTGTTATGAATTCCACAAAGCATTTTTAATTTAGCCGCATAATACATATAAGATCAAAGGGAAAATAACAACAGTTAAGCAAAGATAATGATTTTTATACAACCAAGCACTGGCTGTATGGCGATATACCATCCGCAGCGTGCACCGCGCGCTCCCTGCGCACGGCGCGGGGCGGCGGGCGGCGGCACGCGAATAAAAAACAAGACTATATTTATTATATTGTGTTTGTTAGGTACATTTTCCGATTTTCGCCGTGATAGAATGTTAAATATTTAATAAAATGTCGACTAGTATGGAAGAATATGTAAATTTAACTCCACCTGAAATCATTAACGAGGCGCGTACTGCAAGTAATAGTTTATTGCCTCCAAAATCAAACGTAAGTATTTGGCGGCATACGAATGTTTCATAAAGTGGAGGAGTGACAAAAGGGCGCAATCGTTTTCCGATAATTAGATGTTAGGACCACATTATTTTTTTTACTCACAAGTGTGTTGAAAAACGTCGTACGATACACGTGTGCATTTGGTCATTACGCACACACGGCTTTATTAGCACAATATCGCCTCTTGTGCGTAATGACCAACTTTGCACACTTGTTTCGTAATGTACTATTGTATGATTTAAATTTAATTTTTAGTCCCCTTCAAAGTATTTTTTTTTTCTTTTAATTAGAAAATATTTATATTACCTATAGAGACTGTATGTAAATACGTATTGTTTGCTAATACCAGGTGACGTTTCAGTTCGATATTATAGTTTTATTTAATTTTTTTTTTACTTCCTAAAACCTATATGAATTAAACTTAAAATTATTATTTTTATAAGTTTTTTTTTCTGTATTGGATTTATTTAGACAAAATGTTGTCTAAAATAAGTTTCCGGAGCATTATAAAGCAACATAAAGCACCTAAACATTTTATATTAGCTGAGCAAGTGGCGGCCAGTGTGAAATATGTCCGTAATATATCGTACTAATAACAACTTCATGAATTATTCGGTTAATAAACTCACCATAAGCTATATCCCTTATCCTTCGTCATATTTCAGTGGTAGAATTATATAATTATATTAAATAAATGTAAATATTTATTTACATTTATTTAATATAATTATCTATACATATAATAAAACAGTAAAAATATTTTGTCTGTACATTTAGTATTTTTGACTGAAATGGATAGAGGGACACCTAAAAAGAATAATAGAAAGCAAAAATATTTTTTTGGAATTTCTTGTCTGTTGTCTGTCTGTCTGTCTGTCTGTATGTATGTACGCGTTTCACGCAAAAACTACTGGACGGATTTGAATGAAACTTTTTTTGTTGTATAGCTATTAAGCCTGGGCAACATATAGGCTATAATTGATTTTGAAAACTGGAACACCTGATGAAGAACCATAAGAGAACAGCTAAACTATAAGAGATACGGAAATGGTATCTTAACAAAAGTTTATCAATCTGACGAGCATTTTCTGCTGATGTATAGAAATCGAAGATCAGGATCATCTGACGAAGAACTCCAAGAGACCAGCTACACATATATAAATGGCGCCTTAGCAAAAGTCGTTCAACCTGATGAGCATTTTCTACTGACGTATAAATATTGAAGATCTAGAACATCTGTTCCCGTTCATCAACATATATTCTCGCGGGACACGGGATAACCAAATGGCTGAAATTTTGAGTACTGGAGTTACTACAGTTTGGAACACAAAAAGATTTTTCACCTAAGCGTAATTCACGCGGGCGAAGCCACGGGTAACAGCTAGTATTAAATAAATGTAAACAGATTATATCTAGAATATGACTAATAACATCATATTTTATAAAATCTTTTTCATATTAGAAGCTTCGATGTATAAAAACTTATAAATTTTAATTTCGCTTCCATGCTGGTCTGAGAGCGAAGAAAAAAACATAGAATGTGCAGCTGCTTCTCTTCCCGCGCAGATTGTAAAAGTCAATCGAGGGAAAGGGCTTTAAACAGGGAATTTCTCCACTCATAGGCGATGGGCTAGCAACTTGTCACTATATCTGAATCTCCTTTTAATCAGAAAGTCCACTATTCAGCTAAGTGTGGCGTTCGAGTCTCACGAGTCTTGGCTTTGTCTTCCCCGTAAGGGATACAAAACGTGATGCTATGTAGTTCCTGCGGAATTTGCCAGTCCAGAAAGTATCTAATTCTGTTGTTGATTACGTGGAGCATCACTTTACTAGCATGTGATATCAGCGCTAGGGTTCTGTAGTTACTGCATTTATCGGTAGAGCCATTTTAGTATAGAGGAAGTATAATGGAGTTTGTCCAGTCAGAAGGCCATTCTCCAGTGCGCCAGATATTATCGCATATTTTATGCAGAGCGTCTACCCCTAGATAATCGAGAAAGCTTACGAATTCAACGTGCCCATCATCTTGTGTTTCATCGACTACAGCAAAGTGTGTCGTATGGTCAGACCTCTGGAATGTGCTGAGAGAGCTGGGAGTACCCCAACATTTGGTGGCGCTTATCCGCTCGCTATATTTAAATAATCAAGGCGTTGTCAGGGTTGAGAACTGCACATCAAAGCCTTTTAGCTTTGCCAAAGGCGTTAGGCAGGGCTGCATTCTATCTCCCATCCTCTTTAATGTATACGGGGAGTACATAATCAGACGGGCATGCGAAGACTGGGAAGGCGGAGTCACAATAGGTGGCACCAAAATAACTAATCTCCGCTACGCAGATGATACCACACTGATAGCTGCAAGTGAAACTGAAATGGTGAACCTCCTTGCCCGAATTGAGAGAATAAGTCTACAGCTGGGCCTCAAAATAAACCACGCCAAAACAAAGACAATGATCGTAGACCGGGCCAAACAACTAGAACTTACAGGTGCATCTTACAGATCTACTAGGTCTTACAGATAGACATCGTCAACGACTTTGTCTATCTGGGGGCCAACATCAGCAACACGGGGTCATGCGAGTTGGAAATAAGGAGGAAAATAGGTCACAGCTGCAAAAAATATGGAGAGACCGGAACATCTCGCGCAAGACAAAGAAGAAACTTGTCCACACACTTGTATTCTCCATATTCAGCTACGCCTCGGAGACATGGGTCATGAAAAAGGCTGATAGAGACCGCATCGATGCTTTTGAGATGTGGTGTTGGAGAAAGATGTTGCAAATCCCGTGGACTGCCTTCCGCACTAATACATCTATTCTGCGCGAGCTTAATATTAAAACTAGACTATCCACCATTTGCCTCCGCAGAATACTGGAGTTTTTCGGCCACATTGCACGGAAAGACGGTCAAAACCTTGAACAGCTGATGGTTACTGGCAAGGTGGACGGCAAACGACCAAGAGGCCGCAGTCCTACGCGATGGTCGGACCAAATCCGATCATCCCTCGACACCAAATTTCACACGGCCCTCCACGAAGCGAAAGATCGAAGCAGGTGGAGGGAAGTAGTCAGAGAGAAGGTGATTCTACGGGGGAGTCACGACCCTCAGTAATGAGGAATACGACGCGAGGAGGAGGAGGTTATTTAGAAAGGAAAATTAAATTACTTAAAAGAATAAATGAGACGTAAACGTAAATGAATAAATGAGACAAATAAGGCTTTCGAAAATACTTATCCCTTTTTAGCAATATATTTTTATACATCTCAGGAAAATACATAGATATTATAATTTAATGGCATCTTATTGGAATAATATGCCATTAAATTATAATATCTATTAAAAACCTATATAAAAATCGACCCAATATGAACTCTACGACCGACCTGTCGACGCCGCCGGGTCACCTTGGAAGGAATCACTTTCATTGGGACCGCATTATTCTGAAATGAATAATGTTGTTGTTACCATTTTATTCTATTTATTTTACACAATACATGTACCTTACAATTGGTATCATCATATCTCTTATGAGTTTTACCGTGCATCGGGAATGAAATTTTGTGGTTTCAGTTTCAGCTTTAATTGGGAAAGTAGTACTTTGTCGTTTTAATATTTATGCATGATTTGACGTGTACAACACTTAAAAGTAACTCAAAACTATGTCTTTATCTTTTCGTTAAACCTCACAGATTTTCATAAAGTCATGAATCAGCCTTTGAAATAATAAGCATTTTTCAAATTTATTGCAATGCGTCTGAATTTATAAGTTTATATACATCACTCTTAATATTGTAAATAGCTTTTAATACTTAGGATAAATATCTACGTTTATATATGATTGAATGTAAAATATAATTATCTTCGTAGTAGTAAGTATTATAAATGTGAAAGATTGTGAGGTAAGAGATATGTTCGGATATTTCTTATTCTTTCATGCAAAAACTGGCAAACAGATTTCAATATTTTTTCTGCGCTGATTAGATTAAACTTTAAATCGCACATCATAGTACTTTTTCAAAATTCCCAAGGAAACGGAACCCCTGGAAGTAGCTAGTATTAAAACAAATCAAATTGTTCGATTTTGCTTAACGCTATCAAATAGGCATATTCTTCGTTTAGGTAATAAAATGTAGTCGGCGAAAAATTCAATGGATCCTTTTGATTTCTATAATGTCTGTTAATTCCTCCAGTGATGGACCGGTCAGACCAGTTGACATCTGATATGAACATGGACTGGATTTGGTAGACCCATTCCTTGCCTAGTTTAGGCTAAAAACCAAGTATTTGATGCTAAATAACAATTATTTTGCATAGATGAGACAATTTTTTAGGAAATAGGTTGATGTAAATTTTAAATCGGATTCCATCATTGGGATTTTTAACCATTACATACGTTATACCTAAGTTTGACTAAATTGATTAAGTCATACGTTGATATATGTGTATATGTGTTTCATTAACGGCTATACAGTTTTCAGATTTATTCATGTACAAGTATATTTAGCGCGTGCTTGTTGCCAAATTTCACGATTAGTCAACGGAATACCCCCATAAGTTTTGACTCCTGAAATCGCAAAATATGCAAAAATTTGCTACATTTTCGGTCATATCGTTGACGTATAATTTTAATGATTTACAGCTAAAAGATACCGTCGATTTGAATTATCAACTTGATACTTTTATACGTTTCTGATAAAAAATGTTTGACAAATAAACGACAACCCTTATATGAGATCTTATAACCGTTTCGATTTTGCCTTTTGAGGCACGGAACCTTAAAAACCTAATTATTGATTGACATAGGTAACAAGGTTCGTAGAATTGGAGAGGATATAAAATGGCGGCATCTAATCTATAAGGTCAAGGTGGATGGAGTTGACAAATGTCACGGCACAAAAACTTATTTATCGAACCAATTTTGTATGATTTGTTTTTTTTTATTTACGAAATGTTAAATTATCGGGATGAACTATTATATAATACATATTCTTTGTTCCCCAGCTAAACAATAAGTGCTAAAATGACCAATTTAAATGTATCAGAATCCTTTGAAATTTTACAGTGTAGGCACCTTTTTTTTTTTTTTTTTTTTAACGTGTGGAAAGACCTTCGTCTCGTCCATCCAGCCACGGGAAGCCGGACGGGTATGTGGGACTTGAACCCACTAAAACCACACGGAGTCAACCCCTGCCGCATATATGCCAGGACCGTGTGCTACTCTCGCTCCACAGCCCTGGCGCGGCGGCCGCTACCACGGCGGCCCCAGCACGGCTCGCTCCCGAAGCACCTCTCCAGCGAGAGGGTCGGAGCGGCCAGCGGGATAAGCACCAAAATTCCCGCTAGGGTAAAGGCACACTTGACCCGGGTGCGCCTTTCCACCCGAGGGCCGTTAAGCCGAGCGACGGAATCCCGTTTCCGACACCCAACCAGCCCTCAACTTTTGGGACCCGACCAAGTCAGGCCCTACCACATCTCAGCCGCAGAGGACAGGTTGTCCCTATCCCCTGCGACCGAGACAGGCCCACCACGCGTCGGCCGCAGAGGACAGGAGAGCGGCGCACCGCAATACCGACACGCCTCTTCCCCTGCGGCCCCACCGACACCGTGCCCAGCGCCACGGCCACGCTCGGTCGCGGAGGATAGGGAGAACGGCGCACCGCAATACCGGCACTCCTCTTCCCCCGCGACCCCTACCACGGCTGTGAGAGTAGGGCCGTGCCCCCTACTCTCACAGCCAGGCCACTCAAAGCGGCCTCCTCCCGGCCCGGGGTCGTCACTCCCGGGCCATGGGTTCCTCTTAGCTTCCCTGCGGCCGAGGCAACCGCTGGTACTGAGCCCCCCATCGCTACAAGATGGGAACCCGTTCGGGGGGACAGTGTAGGCACCTAAGCCAAGTGTATATGTATGTATACACCTGGCTCTTCTTTTTATTTGAGTGTTTTATAGCTAAAACTAACGTCTGTTTTTTTATTTCAAACAGTCAAAAGTTTTATCAGTCATTATTTATGAGTAAATCTGACATTATTCATAGGTAACCGACTAGCTGCTGTATTTATACCATGGAAGTAATAAGTACTTTTACAGCCAGTGCACATAAGCAAGCAGTGACCGATAAAAAATACCAGACACGTACATACGAGTAGCTATTTATTTCAGAGTGAAACACTTAAGTCTTTAATTTAAGGGTTATGTTACCACAAAAGAAACGAACCCTTCATTTTCCGTCTGTATATCACATAGACTTAATATATACTGGCGTAAGTATATTTATA